>JABFPM010000970.1:0-23402 GCA_022817325.1 Idris sp. 1 HC-2018 | reverse complement strand
AAAAGTTTAATTTGGTATTTTTTAATTTAGATATTAAATTTAATACTTTAAATTTTATAAAGTGTCCTTAAATAATAGACATTAATTGATTAAACATGTGTTAATCAAAATATTAGTTTATTAAAATTATTAAAAAAAAAGCAAGACAAGAAAATTAGAAACTTTTCTTTTCTCAAGTTATATAATTACTTAAAAATTTTTTGTTTAATTAACCATAATTTAAAATTATTTTTTAAAATTTTTGTTTTAACAAAAGTACATACCCGAACATTGTGTACAACAACTTTTTTGAAACCAGTTGGAAGCATATGCTTGGTTTTTTGGTTGCTACCGTAACCAATGTTAGGCATCAAGTACTGACCCTTGAAGCGCCTACGTACTCTGTTGTCAATACCTTTTGGTTTCCTCCAGTTTCTCTGCAAAAAATACAATCAATTCAATACTTAAAAATTCATTTTCGTACGATTATCTAAAGTGTTGAAGTAAAATTCCAGTTTTTGTAAAATGTAATCATCGAACTGTATCGAAATATATGAAAATTAAATATTTTATATTATATTATACAAAACTTCTGATGAATAACTTAATATGATTATGCATTTTATAGTTAAACTAGATTAGTTAACAATTATAAATTTTTCAACTGTTTATAATAAATGTAAAATACAAGTATTACAAAATAAACAAAATTTAACTTAAAAAAATTATTTTCTTCAATTAATTAATCCACAAAAAGTGTTTGTTTACCCAGTTTTGATTTCTCAACAATGCATATTACAGGTTATGTTAAACAAGTATTTTAATAAACTTACCTTAAGTTTGTCATAACGATCACTTTGATGACGAATAAATTTTTTCGTCCTCTTTTTGAGAATCCTCGGTCTGTATGTTGGACGAATCGACATTTTGCTCAAGTTTTAACAACTGTAACAGAAAAACAACAATGAAACTCTGACATGCACAATGTTGTTGACGTAAATCTCACTTTTAAAGTATATTTTGACAAATATTGTTAAAAATAATACAACTGAATTGTTGTTTGATATTTCTTTTGCAATAAGAATAATGTTATTATATTATTACATTGCAGATGACATTTAATATTTAGGATTAATTTATTGTACGCACCGTTTCGCAAGATAAAGCCGAAAAGAGTGTTACGATCGTTTCAAACCTAACCACTACAGTTTACGTTGTTTACCGTAAGTGTTCTCAAACTTTTATCTCATTTGAGGTTATATAGTTTATTTTCCTTTTCTATCATAACATTGGATATTGGATGTCTCTTTTTTTATTTAAATTTTATAACAAATTTTAATTTTACAATCAAATAAATAATAAAATTTAAAAATTTAAATCCAAATTTATAATCATTTTTAAAACTACAACAGATAAATTCAAAATAAAATATAAACATTCAAATAAAAAACCTGCAATTACAATAATTTAAATAATAAATTAAATATATTTTAACTGAAACGTGGATTTTCGGTTGATTCTTCGTAGATTTTAAATGTTGATTTTTATGTTAAATATAGACTCATAAGAAGTAAAAAAAAAAAAAAAAAAATTACTTATTGACAAACATTTTTAATAAAAACATAAAACTTTGTCAACAAACAAAATAATAAACAAAAAAATATCTTAAATGACGAAATTTTGCAAACGAAATCTGCGCATGTCAAAGATTTATACGTCAATCTTGTGAATTATTAAGTGGAATTGTTTATCCTCTAATGGTCTGAACGAAATATAAACGTAAGTACTAACAAATTAATAAAACAAGAATTATTGCCGAACTGCTCGTACTTGACACACTTTCAATTCTATATTTCATTTATTTATTCTACATCTTTCTGATTTCAATTTACATTTTTAGTAAAAAGTACAATTCAGGTTTGAAATAACAAATTTATTGCTTTTTTATATATATATAAAAATAAAAATAGGAAAAGTGATTTTTTTATATATATAATTAAAAGGGAAAATTTATTTTCATATAAACCTGTTAATAAGTGGAAAAACGATGTTGTGATATCTGACATTTATATATACTGTTACTTGACGCATTTCCAAGACTCGAACACGTGAATTGGAAACACGTGGATGACTTCATGTACGAGAGAGACAGCAGTATTTCATTCTCTTTTCATTAGCAGAAATCACAAACAAACGATGTCTTAATCATTTTAATTTAGATCAAAAATTGTTTTTCCTATTTATTACATTTTTTTATTTTTTATTAAATGTCTTTATCTTCTATTTCAAATTTTCTTATTAAATTTATTTGTCAAGATTTATAAACATTTATTGAAACTTGTTATTTAAAAAAATAAATAAATAAATAAATCATATATCATATAGGTTTACTTATATCTATATATATACCTGTTTTGTTTTCCGTCTAAAAATATTGTAATCAATGTTTAAAGTTTTTCACGTGCTCGCAAACAAACTTTTATCTTCTTAAAACTGTTTTTCCAACAGAACTATAATCTTTTTCAATATTTTTTTGTTTTTTTTTGTTTGTTTAAATACATTTAAATGCATGCTAATCATAATTAATTAAAACGATAAAAAATATGCATGTATTTTGCATTTAAAAGTTCAATATCATTGGGCCAGGTTTTTTTCCAGCCAAAAAGGCTCTAATCTCGCGGAAAATTTTTCTTTTTTATGACGAAAAGAAACAGGGGGCGTCCAATAAGTTACGCGATCCGATATAAAATAAGGACCACCCTAATATATATATATATATATATATATATATATATAAGGATAAAAAAAACTTAAACACTAAATATATAAAAGATTAAAAAAATATTTGAAGTAAATTTAAACATAACTAAAAAACATGATAATTTTTGAAAAATATTTTTTGTCCTGATATTTTTTAAAAATTGTCCATCAAAGATGAATAATTCTTTACCAGCTTTAAATGTTTAAAATCTTCAAAATTCAAATTGCAATCGTAAAATTATTTATTGTTAAACAAGGATAGAATGTGTTGCAACTTTTAGTTTTGCATGTCAGGGCCGCTCACGTGAATGTCCTACTAGTTAGTGGCACAAATTCTGCACGTTTGAGTCGAGTCTGGGTAGGAAAAAGAACTGCCACGTGCTGGCTGCACGTGTATGTGAGCCTTTCTCTTGGCCAATTCCATGAATATACTTTCAATAACTTTCGGAAAAACTGCTAGTTCTTTTGCAAACGTCGAGTCTCACACACAATTGTGCATATTTTGTTCATTCATGTTTTACCTGTGCACCGAAAGATGATTATCAAAGTTGCTCCGGTAAATTTTATTTTTTAGATTTTATTAGTACCAAACTTGCTGAGGATTATTCAAATTAAAGATATTGCAGTGTTTTAAGCAAAAAATTGTACCTGGGCAATGACAGAAGTGAGCTGCAGCCTCGACAATGAAAAGTTCGCCTCAGTTTTGGTCGTGAAAAATGAAGAAGAGGAAGAAGAAGAACAGTATTATAGCCTACCCTTCGGCAGTACCACTCTAACTACCCTGACTTCTGGTCCCACAGATGCACTTCAAATCCTGCAAAGAACTGACAGTGCTTGTTTGAATACTAAAGGTTTTCTTTGTAAATTTATTATAAAAAGAAGTTTTTTTTGTAAAATTATTTTAGAAGAATTTATATTAGAAGAAAAATGTGAAAAAAACGTAATACAATTTTTATATTTTTACAAATAAAAACTATTTTTTGTGAAATATAATGAATCGAATTGATTTCAGTTATTCAAAATGATTTTTTTTATTATAAATATCATCATAGAGATAAAATCTTGATATAATAATAAAAATATATAATAGAATGTGGTTGGGAAACGAAATATAAACATGAAATGAATAGAAAAAAGAAAATTTTGACAATTTAAATTAAAAAAAACATGATAAATTAATAAAAAAATCTTATAGAACAGTCTTAAGAACATTTAAATCGTTTCGCATACATACAAGTTTTTTTGAATAGTCAATTTTAGATTATTATGAAAAATTATCAAATCGAACTAAATTTAACCCGTTGATCTTTTTATATCAACTAATTATTTTGGTCGTTCTTTTTTTCAATTAATTGGAATTGTTTTTTTCTAAAACATCGAACTTGAAACTCAATGAATTTGAATTTTAGGAAAAAAAAGACATTTTTCATATCTCTATTATAGAAATTATATTAACTCTATTATAGAAATGTATAACTTTTATTTTTCAGGTATCATAGACGTAGTCACAAAGTATCATCTCCGAGAACTCTCTCTGTCGTATTCACTTCTCAATGATGAACTTCTCAGAGCACTTAGTGGACACGTCAAGTCAATCAACCTTGAAACTTTGAGAATAGAGGCTCATCCGGATTGCAAAACTTTTCCAAAAATCAGCAACGATGCTTGGTTCACTTTTACGAATCAATGGCCGGATATCAATTTAGTTATGTTCGTAATTTTGTTGAGTAGTGCTAAATTTTGCAGAATTAATATTTTTATTTCATTAAAATTATATATACTTTGTTATAATATAATCTGTAAACTCTAAACAGATTATCGTACATGACAAAAGAAGACGACTTCGATCGTGTGATTGCTTCCTGCGTTCCAGTGACGCACTTGTACCTGGGAGAAAGTACACCTTCAGCAGTCGTCAACAAAATCGGAGCAAATTGTCCGCGACTGATGGAACTTGTGATCGGAGCCTATGGCTCTGATACTCTTGATCAAGTCCTACTTTCCATGGCTCGCAATTGCCCAAATCTGACTGCTATTGGTTTGGGAGAATGTGAAGTCACGTAAGAATTTATTACATTTACAAATAAAAATTATATTGAAAAAGAAGAAAAAAATGTAATTTTTTTGTTTACAAATTGCAGGTGTTCTGGATTTATAAAATTTGTAGAACTGTGCTGTAAACGTCTGCAGGTACTCTACGTGTGGGAAACTTCGTTGTTAGAAGACTCAAACTGCGACATCACAGGATTAATAGCAAAAGTTTCGTCGCTTTTGGGTCGCAGTTGGGAACCAGAATACGTACCTTTCTGGTGAATCTCAAATGATAAATTGTAAATTTAAAAATAAGTATTACGTAAAACCAAAGTTGTTGCACTTGAAAAAAGTGGCAACAAATTGAAAAAATAATTGGTAGTCACAAAAAAATGGTCGTCAGTACCAAAAATATAAATTTTATTTGACCATATTCGTTCGTTTGATTGTTGTTACCATAATGCGTATAAGTAAAGTAACACCTATTCATTAAGAGTATGCATTACAAAAATGTAAAACTTAAGATTACTCTAAATAAATGTATGGCTTTTCTTGTTTAATTAATTTGCATATTAATTAATTCAAGTCTTGATAAGCGCATTGTAAAACACAAAGTTAACTTTTTATTTTTCAATGTTGTAATAATATGTTTAAATATTTGTTCATAAATTGCAAAGTAATACATCCTCTTAACTATCTGGCGCAGATATATTCAGCTTAAAATAGATGTGTTGCACATAAAATTTCGTTACGGTACAACAAGACTGTACAATGTATTTTTTTTGTTTTTTCGTTTAAAAGTACAACGAATTTACATCCTGCGTATTTAATTGCATTTATATTATTTACAATCAAAATGATAAAAGTTTTGGCCAAACAATTGTCTGTTAATTTTAAACTCGAATATTTACATTGAAATGTAAAAAAGCTCTATCAGAGTTACATGTAGAAGCATTTTTAATCAAATTATAACTATGGCGTATGCACCTACTGCAGAAAAAAAACTTTCGATTTTCATTCATCAACAATTTTCATTTCATTCATTTTTTTGTCTTCAATAAATATTTTTTAGCACCAATCAACAACACACACTCTCTCTCTCTTACAAACTTAATATCAATAATTTGTGGCATTAATGTAGGTCTTTCTTTTTTTTATATGAAACATAATAAACTATGTGAGAAATAGAAAAAAAATTGGACAATTTGTTTTCAACAATGTTTTAGCACCAATCGCACATGTCGCCATCTACTCGTTAACATTAATTTCAACGATGAATATACAAATATATAATTAATATTTACAACGGGCGCTTGTCTAAAAAAATTAATTTTGCGATGCTATCACAAAATCGCCGATAGCAAGCGCTACTCTAAAAAAGTGTTTTCGTGTTTTATCCTTTTTCAATCACAGAAATTTTTATGCGATTTTTAATCTATCATCAGTTTGTCTGCTTTTTTGTTTTTTCTAAGCTAAAAATATGTGTTCTTGACGACAAAATAGGCGCAGCGCTATCCCGCGATTAAAAGTGGAGTTAGGCAGCTGTTTAGTTTTACATATCAATCCGGCATGTCTATCGATATAATTGGTACGACGGGCTTTGTGAGGTCAATCTTTTTGATGTGTTTTTCGTTTTTCTCCGACACCATTGGTTCTGAAGGCGGCTGATCATGTTCATTGCGAGGCTGATAAGAAATGTTTCCGTACTCTTGAAGCAGCGGACACAAACCCAGAAGAAAGTGACAAAAGTCTTTACGAATACCAAACCACCCTGAAAAGTTAATATGTAGTAGTCAATTTAAAATATATATATTGATCAAATTTATCAGAAATTCACTTACATCTGTTTCCACCTTTAGCTCCAAAAGACATAAGAATCAAAGTCATGTGAGACAATAAAAGTGGCGTAGCAACTGTCGTGTAATTTAACGAAATATCTCCGTCCAATTTGTTTGCTAGTAAAACCTACAAAATTGATAAGATGATGATTTTGTATTTATACAAATATTATCACAACTTTGCACCGTTTTGTGATTTTCAGTTTTATTTATTTAAATAATTTGAAAGATCTTTATCATTTTTTTAACAGTTTTAAGTCATTAGAATTTGACAGTTGTAAAATTACAAATGCCAATTGTTGATAAAAAAAATCGATAGAATTAAAATAGTAAATGAAGTTGAAATCGTTTTTTGATAGTGTTAATAAAATAAAGTTAATAAAATCACCTGAAATACTAAAATTGGCACAACAAGAAAAGTGTAAGCAAAAGCGGAATTAAGCGAGGTCCGCCTTTGTCGGGCGTTTATTTGCGGCGTTCGCAAAAGTACTGCAGCAAATACTATTGCATATAAAACTGCGACCAAAGAGAGGCAGAGCAATGCCCAGAGAGGCACAAATACGACTTCCCAGCTCCACGTTATAAACTCGTCCAATCTCAGAGCCAAAAATATAAACTGCAGTGCATTTACTGCACAAAATAATTCCAGTTCAAATGAACGATCATGTTTTACTGCCCAAATACATACCTGAAACAAAAACAACAATTTAAAAAAAAACATTATTTTTCTTTTAACCCTTTCGTTACCACTATTACTTTAAAACAACAATGGTAAGCAACGGTTTACCATTTAAAAATTATAATTTCGGTTTTTTACACATTTTAGTTAAAAAATTGTATTTTTAATTGGCAATAATTAAAGTATTAACTATTTGAACAAAGATCGACAATAATTTAATAGTTTAATTAAAAAAATGAACGAAGATTGTAGTGACATTTTTAAAGTTGTAGAATAATTGTTAACTAAGTCCTTTTAAAAACTTCATTTTTGTTGAAATTAATGTTACCTTGTAACATTAAGTAAAAGTAAAATTTGCTATTCCTCAATGTTCAAAATAAGTTCTCAATTATTAAAAAAAACCAACATATTGTAACACATTTTTTCTATACTAAAGTTGCTTTAAAGTAACATATTGTAAAACAAAAAATATAATTATATGACAAAATAATTGTTGTCATCATTATCTATAATTCGGTATTGAAAGGGTTAATTTTTCTGTAAATTGATACATATTAACTTACTGCAATAGAAACAATAGATATGAAAATGAGTGGAATAAAAACGAGAATCCAGAGGTGTCTCTCTGATTCCAGCTTATCACAAACGAGGAGCTCGAACATGAGTAAAATCAAGTGCAATGCCAGGGTGATAAGCATCGCCTTGTAGTGCACATAAGCGTCACCTTCGAGACGCGCGTGGGGATGACGCCACCAGACGTAGCTGCCCACGGTGGCGCCCAAAATCACCATTCCCTTCCAAAACCATATCGGACTGAAGACAGACCAGTAACTCCACTGAATAAAACCGTCGAGACGCAGTGCAAATAAGGTTGTGAATATCATCAAACAAGTGTGCACCAGGAACTTGCTGAAAGATTCATTAATTACTTTTCTTTCTTGTCTAAAAATCAGAATAAATACTTTTGTTTATGTGCTTCAGTTTATTTTGTTTAAAAAAATTCTCCTTATTTAGTTGAAATTATTTTCAAAAACTTGTGCAAACAAAATTAACTAAATTTTTTTTCCAAGAAAATTGAGTCATTATCTTAAATTATCTTGCATTATATCACTTTTTAAATGTTAAATAAAACGATTATCACTTTCTATTGATAAAATGAACTTTAAAACTTGTTAATATGTAAATTGTTAAAGTCGATTAGTTGAATTTTGTTAAATTTTGGAGCAAATATGACAGTTGTTATTTAAATTTTTGTAGTTTAAAAAAATAGTGAATGATGTTAATTTTTGTCGTTTTTTAAAAATTAAAACAAATTTGTTAATTAACAAATTTTTGTTTTGACAAGTAAAAGTAAATAAACAAATGATGCCGATGTAAACAAATCAGAACTGTCGCTTTAAAGTGAGCCGTCGTGCAAATGTTGTTGTTATAAATTTCCATTACCTTGGATTGAAGTCTTGAAATAATGTTTGCAGATTCATGGCTCTTCAGGGTCAAAAAATAGGCCAGTGTTAGAAGCCCTACGTGACACGTTTCCTCGCGAGTTCCATGTGACTGCACGCGTTTTAGTCCGCGTTAACACAACAATTAACAATCGCATCCAAGAAGACGCACAATTGCGTAATTTAGATCGTACATTTATGCAAAAAACCGATTTTTGGCTACAACTCACACACGCAACATTTTCGAGCAGTCTGAAGTTAGCCGACAGTTCTGCAAACTCGATACTTCGATTATGAACAAAGTTTACATTTACACACATGAACAAAAGGATTACACAAACTTTTCAAATTACCAGTTAAAAAATTGTTATCAACAAAAAAACACTATTTTGGTTATTTTTGATTAATTTTTTTGTTTACCTTTAAATTTGAATTTCCCGCGTCATTAAAAATGATTTGGATTTTTTTTAAATTGTTGTTACAAATAAATTTAAGAAAATTTAAAATAATTGCTATAGTTTTCAATAAAATAATTTTGTAATTTTTAGTGCGTTTTTGTTTGCTCTGCTAAATTAACTAGCCATGTATTTTAAACGGGCTAGTTAATTTCTACAGAAAAAAAGTTAAACGAAAATACACTCTTTATTATTTTTGTAGTTTTTTAAATTTAATGGGATTTTAATTTTCGACCGATCGTTTGACTTGAAGACAACTTCAGTTGGTTCCGTTCCGCGTCTCGCTTTTTCGAGTCGGTTTGTTTTTTCTTTTACGGGTTACGGCTCAATCATGGCTGTTGGTAAAAATAAGGGTCTGTCGAAAGGCGGAAAAAAGGGTATCAAAAAGAAGATGTACGTACAATATTATTTATTAAATCGATTTTATTATTATTGTTTGTATTAAATTTCTGTTTTGTGTCAAATAATTTCAAATGATGCTTAAGATAAACGTGGATTTCAACCGCTAGACATCAAATGCTCGTACCGTGTGTCACGTTATATCAGTAGAAATACAACAAATATTTTAATTTTATAACAATTGTCACATTGTTTTGTTCACGGTAATACAATTTTAGACCATTTTCGTTGAGGTTATCAACAAAATAGTTTAATCTGTTGAAAATGTTATAATAACCTCAAAATTGGATTTTAAAGTACTGTTATTTGGTTATACAAGTTTGAACGTTATTTATAATAAAAAATTTTGTAAACATTGTAATTAAAATTATTTGTTTGTGTATATTTATTAAAATGTCATTTTTTTCTACTGTAAAAAATCGGTATTTATAGAAAAAAAAAATTCAACGAGTTTATAATTTAATTTGTTTACAGTGTTGATCCTTTCACTCGTAAGGACTGGTATGATGTTAAAGCACCAAGCATTTTCTCAACCCGTCATGTGGGAAAAACTTTGGTCAACAGGACTCAAGGAACAAGTAAGTATAAATCAAGAAAATTTACATTTTTAAACGTTTAATGTATTTCCTACATTAACTAAAAGATTTTCAATATTTGAAAAAATAAATTACTTACTTTTTATGTAGACACAGCTATTCAAATTTTGGGAAATGAAAAATCACAACTTTAAAAACATCCAAACAATATTTTAACGAATTCTGATTATTTAAAATACATTTATTGCTAATAATAAAAGTATTAAAAATATAATTTTAACACAAATTTTAAATGATTTAGTTTGAAATTACTTTATAACAGATTTATAAATAAAATTAACGGGGAAAAAAAATTAATTTGAAAAAGCTATTTTGAGGTTAAGTTTTGGAAACACCTTAATTTTATACATTTTTAACATTAAATTTTTATACATTTAAAACAAAACATGAAATTTAGCCTGCAACACCAGCTCCAGAATAGTTAATTCCTCTCTATTTTGGCGTTTTAATGTTGCTATATTAAATTAGCACAGGTACTTACCATAACATTGTTTTTCAATAATAATGGTTTAATTAATCCCTGTGACAATTTATTTTATTTATAAAAAAAACTTATTTAAAAAAAAGAAACTTGAATAATTTGCTAAAGTGAATTTGACAAGAATCTTTGTTTCTAAAAATAACTCATTATTTTTTTGTTTGACATAGAAATTGCTTCTGAGGGTCTCAAAAATCGTGTCTTCGAAGTTTCGCTCGCTGACTTGCAGAGTGACACGGACGCGGAAAGATCTTTCCGTAAATTCCGTTTAATTGCCGAGGAGGTGCAGAACAGAAGTGTTCTCACAAATTTCCATGGCATGGATTTGACCACAGACAAACTGCGATCGATGGTCAAGAAATGGCAAACTCTGATTGAGGCACGTGTTGACGTGAAAACCACTGACGGTTACCTTCTGCGAGTGTTTTGCATTGGATTTACCAATAAAGACCAGCAGAGCCGAAGGAAAACTTGTTATGCCCAACACTCTCAGGTATAAAAATATAACAATTTTCACAAAACAAAAATATAAAAACGACGAGAAAAATTTATTTTGCAAAAATGTAATTAAGGTTTTTGCTTTCTTTTTCTTGCCGAAAGCAAGGCATGAACTTACCACATAGTTTTTTCATTCATGATAAACTATGTCAAAAACTCGTGCTACATTTTTTTTATACATTTATAAAAATGTGATGAAAAGCTAGGTTTGAATTTTATTAAATTTGATTATACATTTTGCAGGTCCGAACCATCAGAGCAAAAATGGTAGAAATTATCATCAACGAAGTGACAAAAACCGACCTGAAAGGTGTCGTCAGCAAACTTTTACCTGACGCTATTGCGAAGGAAATTGAGAAAGTTTGCCAAATCACCTACCCACTTCATGACGTGTACATTCGCAAAGTAAGACATTGTTATTTATTTATAAGAAACAAAATTTAGAATAAACGATTTATGTAATTGAGAATTAATAAATGTATTTTGCTTTTAGGTGAAGGTGCTCAAGAAACCAAGATTCGAATTGAGCAAATTATTAGAATTGCACGGTGATGGTGGTAGCAAAGGAGGCGAAGGTGGTGAAACTGGATCCAAAGTCGAACGTCCGGAAGGATATGAACCACCAGTACAAGAATCAGTTTAAAACTGTTTTTTATGATCTATATTATTAATAAAAAACACATTTGTGCAACTTGAACTCTATTTTTTTTAAATTCCCTACCTTCAGTTCCAGTTCAATGTACTTTTTTAAAAAGTTACGTTTAGAGAGTAACAATTTTTTAAGTAAATATTGAAAGTTTAAAAAGAAAACCAATAAATTCAAATACGCAATACATCTAAAATGATGAAAAATACCTTTATTCATCAATTTACATTTTAAAATGTATAATAAAAAATATGTTAGAATTCAAATTATATATGCATTTTTAACAAGTTTTATTATTTTAATATTGTATATCGCAGTTTTATTTTTATATATGAACTTAATACTACAATACTTTTTATTAAATATATGTATATTAAACTACATTTATAATAAAAAAATGAAATAACAAAACGCAACTACAAAATAAGATGTTCAAGTAACCTTAGAGAGTACTATTTTCAGGACAATTATTATACATGAATTATATGCAACATTTTTCATGATTATAACTTACACCTTATAAGTGTAAAAATCTAAATTTATAATAATTTCCAAGCATTTATTGTTAAGATGAGAATAAAAAATTATTTGAGCATATGTACTCTGTTAAGCTAATTTTATATTAGAAAAAATATACATTTTTGAATAATAAAATTAAAATATTAAAAAACGATTTGTTTTGGGCGTTCGCTGCGACTACCTTAAAGAACTCTACTTATAATCCTTTTTTTTGTAAACATAATAAAATCTAATGCTTAAAATAACATTTGTTATCATGTCACTTTTTTAGTGAACAAATTAAGGCCACCTTGCAGTAGGGCACCAAAGCTGTTGCACCAACTAAAAATGAAGTAAATAACGAAACCATAAAAGAGGATTTTCGTAATAACGTCCACCCAGTACATCCTGCAAAATAAAAAAAAAACAAATTAATTATTTAAACAGTTTCTCAGTTGATTAGAAGAAATTATCATCTCTTTATGATAATTACAGTTTCATGTGGCGACGTGCAGCAGGAAGAGTTTCCGGTGGTTCGTTCAAAATATAAACTCTAGCAGCTCGAATACAAGACTCAAAATATTGGTCCATGTCCAGGTCGTCACCGTGCAACTGATAAAGTAGTTTTTCCTTGTCATTAAACTTTTGTCTTAATTTCACGACATTTGAATTTACAAAGTCCCACTGATTATTTGCATAGTACTCAAACACCTCGAATCCTTTTTGTATTCGACGTTGTACACGACACATTCTGCAAATTTTAAATTTTCAGTTGACTATTAATTTAAACAAAAAAACTGAGTATAAATAATTTTATTAGAAATTTTAGATTACTTGTTTTTTTATATACAACATTAATTATAATTTTAATATGCATAACTTTATAAATTCTTTATATTAAACAAAATAAAACTTAATTAACTGAGTTACGAATTTTATCCACGACTCAAAAATGACTTTTATCATGATTGTTATACTTAAAATGGTTAAACAAATGATTTGATTGCACCTAAACAGTCTTAATTTTTTTCCAATAAAATTTGTTATTAACCATAAATTGTTCAAAATTCATGCTCTTTGATTCTAAATAAACATAATAATACAAAAAAATGAGTTAAGATATTTTGTAATCCACCACAAAAGTTAAATAATGTTAAATAATTTAATCAATTCTTTATATTAAAAAAAAAAAAAAACATAAAATAAAATATAACTTGATTAAAATGAGTTGTAAATGAATTTTGATTTTTGATCAACAGTGAAAACTGGTTTTTGAAAAAAAAGGAGACGAAACAATTCACACACTTAATGATGGCAAATTGTTTCACCAAAAGTTGTATAACAAATATGGCATTGCGCAAATAATTCATGTTACGATGGCTAAATATAGAAAATATTTTACATCGGCTTGTAGCCTGCGAGAAAAATAAGCGAATCAATAAGGTACGCAGGAATAATGTGAAACAGAAGAAAGCAAAGGTTGTGCATAAATCTGGACTTTTTCATACTGCCTCCCGGGTACCAGACAACATTATTTAAGGGCACTCTCTCTGTGACTCGACGACCCAGTTCTATAATTTCCGCCCAAGACACCTGCAAACAATTATTTGTGTAAACAAAGTATTACGACTTTTTCCTCAAACAAAATGTTACCTTAAAGTCACTGCTACTTGTAAGATTGTAGACGCGTTTATCATATTCTTTGTTGTAAACAAAATTCCACGAACAGGCTAGTATGGCATTTATAGCGATGTCAACTGGAAGGTAATCTGCATAACCGTTTTCATTGCAGTACATGGTCCGAATGACACCTTTTCCGGCACCGATCAGTAAACCTGTTGGTCCGTTTATGTTGTCGGTCCAGCCAGGCAGAGGCTCTTTCCAGACTGGAATTACTATGCTTGGCCTAAAAAGATTTTTTTTATTTTTGTAAACGTATTTAGGTAAAACCCTGTCGAAAATAATGATATGGTATACCATATCGTATACCATATGAAATACTATATACAATTTTCTTGTATTTTCAAAAGGAATTCCATCAAATAATGTCAAATTTTCAGACATTTTCAAATAAAATTTTTTCAAATTATACACATTTTCAAATATGTTCAACATTCTCAAATTTTCCAAATTGTTTAAATTTCGAATACTTAAAATGTTGAAAAATTTCAATAATTTTAAAAAATTGGAAAATTTGTATAATTTGAAAAGAATTTTGTTTAAAAAAAAAAATGTATATTTCATATGGTATACCATATGGTGTATGATATGGTATTATTTTCGATAGGGAATGTTGACGTTGTTTTTAATGACCTCAAAATTAAAGCTGGAATGTGTGGCACAGCTTCCTCGACCAAACCCTCTGATAGAGCCTTTGTAAAGGCATAAGTGTTTGGCAAGTTTCCTAAAATTTTGTCTGTCATCGCTTCCACAACTTCGTCGTCCATCCACTCGACACATTTTATGATTTTGTGTGGATCTGCAGGAGGCGGATATGGTTTTTCACCTAAAATCTGAAAACAAGAAAAATATACATTCAAATTTGTTGCTGCCTTTGGTTTCAAAATAATTAAGACACTTGCTTTTTCTTCCAGGTGACAGTAAGCTGTACTTATGTGAGCAAAAAGTTCGAGTTTTTTCATTTCTTTGGCCAACTCCAACATTTGTTTTGTACCCCGGGTGTTTAGTAAAACTGCCTTTTTTAGTAATTCGTCAAACCTGCACACAAATTTTATTCCAAATTCATTATTTCAAATGGAAGAAAATCTTTACTTATACAATTTTATTTTAAGAAGTAAAGTTTATTTGAAATGTCAAAAAAGCTTTACATTTAACATTTGTCAATTACTTTTTGTCAATTTCATAAAATATAACAAGTTTTTCGTGATAAGTTTATAAAAAATAATATGAAATTAAATATTTTGTAGTATTGCTATTATGTTTACCTAACAGTCGCTGCACCGTGATACACGATTTGTACTCTTTCGCATAAAAGTTTTCTGTTTTCATCGGAAAGGCCAAGTCCGATAAGTGATACATCGCCATCGATTGTTGAAACGCTTTTTTTCAGTGCATCTATACCTCTCATCTTTCTAACTTTTTCGAATAACTGAAAAGAAATTGCAACTAAAATTATGTACATTTTTTTTGTAAAAAAAGCTGTTTTCACCAAAGTTATCATTAATTCTTAATTAAAAAGCTATTCTTTAATAATTGCATGTTATTAAATAATAGTTATTTTATTCAATTTAATACAAAAAAAATTAACGATTGTATGTATAATATATTCTAATCTTAAATTATGTATATTATTAACAGTTTTATTGCTTAATGAATTTATTTCAAAGCAAACAGTTTGTCATCTTATTAGCAAGTTTCGAAATAGAACGAGAGATGCGTTTAGTGATTGATAGGAAACAATTTGACGCTTTCTCTTACGGTTGATTTTGCAAACCTCTGACTTTTGCGTCTTTAGCCATGTGTAATTTGCACTATGTTGAATTAATTACGATTTAATAGATGCCTTTTTCAAATTTAACTCAACATTCATCATACACTTTTTTATGTTACAACTTGAAAAAAAAAAAATAATCTTATACAAAAGTCTTTTAGACAAAAAACATATTAATCATAAATAAAGACATTTAATTTAATACATTTGTCTCTAACATTTTAAGGATAAAAAAGTGGAATTTTAAAATAATCTATTGTTAAAAATTCTGCTGACTTTCTAGATTCAAAAAAATGTCTACAATTTGCAGGGACCGACTCGAGGGACACGGTGGCCTTGTTTCAGACAAACACAAATTTACTCCAGAACGCACTGCGCTTAAAATGATCGGTTAAGATGTGACATAACTGGCTGGCTGCTGGCACTTTCACTGCTTGATAATATTCTTCTGAATTGGGTCTTTCGCGAGGCCTTGACTCTGTTTGGCTGCACACCACTTTCTCCGTTAAATTTACTTAGTTTTACAAGAGCAAGCTAAATCGGTCATCAGGTCATCCTTTTTCGTCACAGCAATTTTTCGGTCCTCAGTCAGTTATGCAACGCCAAAATGAATCAGCGCTTTTCGAGTATAATTCTCATTGAAATAAAATTGACGATTACAACGAGTTTTGGTAAATGCACGACAAATTGTTCGGACAAAAATGCAAAAAAACACCTTACATAAGGCTGCAATTTATGACTATTTTGTAACGCTTCCTAATGTAAATTAACAAAATGTAAAATGATGATTCTTGAACAACTATTGTTAATAAATTTAACATGATTATTTATTGTTATTTTATGTATAATAAAACATAATTTTTTAATAACTTGTATTTGAGGATTAAACATAATTTTATGTGAAAATATTGTGAATATAAAATGCATCGCTTTTTAGCTTTTTTGGCGTATAACATTTTCAATTTAATATAAAAACATTTTCAATTTAATATAAAAACAGTTTACATTTAATATAAAAATTGTTACTTTTAAGAAATGTTGGAAAAAGTTGAATTGCTCTTAAAGTACTTTTTTTGTATACAAATCAAGTTTTAGACTATTTGATGAAAAAAATTATAATTCAAATATAAGAGTTCAAGAAGAATATTGTTATTATTTATTCTTTTTTTTTTCGACAACACGTGTACATATAGCTATGATTTTAATGACTGTCATTGAATGTAATTATAAAATTGCAATAAATGTACAAATGAAGGTTAAAGAACGAGAAAAATTATTTATTTAAAGAGGGATTTTTTCAAGCATATTTTTTCAGAGGATATTTCAATAATTTTTTTTCTATCAATTATGTATGTAATATAATCTTACCAAGGTAAAATACTTTGACATTTATAAACCTTTTCTTTAAAAGCACCGCGATTTCTATTTGTAACAATTTAATTTTCTTTTTTTTAATTATTTTTAAACAAAGAATGATAAGAAACTGTAGTTATACCAACAAATGCATTTAAAATATAAGATTTAAACTGTAATTTTCGGGAATAAATTTATTTTAAAAAATATATATTCTTGTAAATAAAATCTTACCGGTGAATTCAGTAATTCCTCTAATCTGTGCTTAGGATCTTTGCCTTTTTTCGATCTGATTAATAAATAAATGTGTCCAATATCCGGTAAACACCTGAGAAACTTTTCCACCATAACTTTGCCCAAAAATCCGGTACCTCCTGTGATTAAAATTTCACGACCGCTGAAGAAATCCGCTACCCTGTCAGGCAAGTCTTCAAAATTTGATTGAGCCATTTTTCTGGTTTGCTAATTAATTCTTGATCTTCTGTAAAATTAAATACAAATTTATCACAAACAAAAATGATCAACTTTTAGTATATTTTATTTCAAACATTAAATTCTTATTAAATTACAAACAAGTTTTATAAGACAAAAATATACATTTATTTTGGATTTTTTAATAGTTGAAAAAGTTTTCTATGAGTTTGGTTGTAAAAACAAAAATGACATTTCCCCATTAATAAACGACTGTCAGATTAAGATTAATGTAAATATTAATTTCATTATTGAACTATAATAATTAAAATTACATTAATCTCGGTAGAATTTACTTTCTATTTTCTGGTATTGAGTGTCAATGTAGATATTTTTTTACAGCTGATGTTATTGCTCCAATTTATATTCAATTACTTTCAAGTGATCATGCATGTAATATTATTACTCCAAATTATGAAACATAATTTTTGAAAGATAACAATTATATTTGAAAATACTTTTATTTTACTAATACAATTATTTTACTGCTAAAAAGTCTAGTGATTTTGGAATTTTATGTTGCAAACAAGTTATGTTAACTGACATCTTTTTTTCTTGATAAATTTTTTTATTTGTAAATTATCATGAAAGTTTTACATGGTTGTCATAAAATTGATAGTCATTCAAATGAAAACTGACATATCTGTTAATTTTTGGTAATTAAAAGGGTATACTTATTTCGTCATTTAAATAATTACAAAAATTATATAAATGAGTAAACAATTTAGTTTCAGTTTAAAATATTGAATAAAAATATGTGTAAAGAAAATTTGTTCTGATGCAATCAATTTCAGTGTCTTTCTAAGCAAACCAAACAGCATGTCGTTTATCTGAACTTTGATTGCATTTTTAACAACCTAGTTTACTGACCTATTTTTTTCAACTTTTTTATAACAAATTAAATTAATACAAAAAGCAGAAATGCAAAAGTCAAAAAAAGTTTTTTTTGTTTTTATACAAGATTGCAAAAAAACTTATTTAAAATTAAAATCTAAAATATTATTTTCAACTGCGAAATTAATCTAAAAGTCTTGCGTTTAATAAAGTTTTCAGTCCAGCAAGCAAGTTACATAAAGAAAGCCAAATCGTATCTTTGAAATCGTTATTACGTTATTTATGTTTAATTGACAAGCATATTGTACAATATTTTTTAATTTTTGTTTCACGTGACCAATAAATATAACAAAGTTCAAGTACATATAGAGAAATTTATCACTTCTCTTTTATAATTTGACGATTTATTATTAAATACTGCAAAACCGGTTTAATTATAGCTAAGAAATGTCAAAAAATAAATGCAGAGTCTCTTTTATAATAATTCCCATTAAAAATAATAAAACAAAATTTAAATAGCCGAGTAATAATTTTTGTTAAATAATTTGTTTTCATGAATTATGCATTTTTGTAGACTCTGGTTGCTTAATAAAACTTTAAAAGTTGACCATTATGCGAGAAACTTTATCAACATTAATAAATGACTCTGTATCATTTTACATTTATTATCTACTAGAGTTAACATTTCTAATTTGGAAGTTCATTTTGCGTGTCGCAATTTAAAAAAGTGAAAACTTGTAACATTTTAATTTAAAAGTTAAAGTTTGTAGCTCAAATAAGCGAAATTTAAAAACTGTTACATGAAACATGTGTGACTTTTTATTTAGACAAATTTATTTATCTAATTTATAATGTAAATAGATAATTTCGGTAAATAATTAAAACATAATCAAGTAAAAAGATTCATTTATTAAAGAAAAAGGTATGAAGTTAACTAATTTTGAAACACTGTTTTAAAGTATATTATGTACAAATGTTTCACAATTAATGGTTTGCAAATTGGTCAAAAATTTGTGTATACCAAAATTGATGAACAAGCAAGACAATAAACAAAGATAGCATTCGTGCAGACGTACAATTACCTGAAGGCAAACTGAACTTGGCAATTTGCTCTTCCAGTGACCTTACCTTCTTCAATTATTTTGCACTGTAATAAGTACAAAATTATACTCAATTCTGTGTTATCGGATTTTTCTTGTTTTGAAGATCCTTATTAAAATTTCCGAAGAAATATTTCAACTCTTTGTAAACCGAAAAATCGAAATTAATTTAATTTGACTTTTTTTCTAGATAATTTAATAAAACACTTTAAAGGTGATTACACAAGGGAACCTTGTTTTTAAAGATGAAATTTGAAGGGGCTTATGTTGATTCAGCAAATAACAGGAATTAAATAAACGTACAACACTTTGTGAGTCGCATGACTCACAAAAGTCAATCGAAGATTAGCTGAAGCCGGCTTCTTAGCCGATTGCAAAGTATTTCTACTTTCACTAAGTTGCTGTTGAAAATCGCGATTCAACTGCCACATTGCACAAATATTTCCATGTGTTTCATTAGAGCATGCTGCAACTTTGTTTTCTTTGTCTTATTTCTTGCTATCAAAATAATTAAATATTTTTTATTTCATTCAAATAAATGATTATTTTTTAAGTAATATTACATTTCATCTAACTTCTTCGGTAATTAAGATAATTTCCAAAAGAATGAATTACTTTTGGTTCAAAGCTGCAGAAAGTGCTCCAAAATTGTCATTTTCGGGCTGAAAATTGTGGATAATAATATTTTCTCGCAACAAATTAAATAAGCTAATATGATTGCGTAACGTGTAATTCAGGTTTGTGCAACATATACCTACACAGAAGTCAAAATTTAATTAGAAATCCACGCGAACTGATACATTTATTTTGCAAAATTGTCTATTAATTTTATTCGATTGTTTAATTTATTGCTTGCTTAATCAATAACTTCTCGTCAAAGTATAACAACATTTAGAACATTTGTTTTCTAAAACTAAATAAAAAGTAACGAAGTTAAAATAAAAAATCTTTTTTCAAATATTTCGAAAGCCTTACAACATGGATAGTACATTTTTAATAATTTATGAGTTGTAAATCTTTCAAGTGAAACTTATAGAAAAAGGTTGTTTAGAAAAAGAAGTAAAGGAAAAACTTTTGCAAAATCTATTTGGGAACTTGAAAGTAATTTTTACAAATTAGACATTGCACGGTCAATTGTGCAATTGCATTTTTATCAAATTATGTAATTGTACTTACTTTGTTGTAATTCGTCAAAAAAAGGTAAAGTTCTTGTTTGGTTGTTGATAAAATTACATGTCACAGTGAAACAAAAATGTGAAACAAAAAGTTGAGGAAGATAAATCACACCACTCGGGGTCCAAAAATGAATTTGGTTTTCGGACGATGCGCGCGTTGCAGCGGCACGTTTGTTTTTGCTCAAGGCGGGACTCAACTTTCGCGGCTAGAATTCAATGGCGAAACGCGAAAAATCGTCTATCTTACGTTTCGGTACCAAGTCTCTTTCAGACTAAGGTGGTTCGAGCGACATAATGTTTGTGCGGCACTTCTTACAGGGCCGTATATGACTTACCCCGCACACACCGAAATACCCCCACTTGGTCGGCCACTTTTATTATTTATTATTCTCTCTCACACGCGACTTTTGTTTAATTAATTGTCCGGCTATTGGTCAATTTAGGTCAAGAAATTGTAACTCAAAAAAAACAAAAAAAAATGAAAAAAACAAACTTTTTAGCGAAGAAAAATTTTTTTTCATGAAATTGTAAAATAAAGACTGAAAAAAACTTTCATTAATTCTGAATTATATAAAAAAAAGTACATTTCGACTAAAAGATACTAAATTAGTATTTCTTGTTGATCAACTTAGTTTGTTTAGCAGCACAGAAAATTATGTTAAAATAAAATTGTTTCCGTGTGTATGAAACATGAACAAAGATAAGTGTAATGTGTTGAATTTGTAGGTTTAATAAAATGTATAAAATGTGATGTGCTATATTTAGTTATGATTAAAATTAGAAGAGTTATTTCTGAATTATATAATAAGTCTATCAAAGTTCTGGACAAAACGCAACAATTTTTATTACACTTTCTAATAAAATTTGTGGCTCATTTATCAACTGAAAAAATGATATAGATGGACTAATTACATTTCTATTTAATTTTTTGTATTATTTAATAATGCGACTTTGTGCAAGTTTAGTTTCTTTGATTTGTTTATGAAATTGAGTAGAAATACTTGTGAAAAACTTAACAAAATGTCTGTACAAATTGGGAAACAGTTAAATTTGTGTTAATTTTCAGATAAAAGACTTTTAACAAATCATTTTGGTAGAACAAAAAGTGCTTTTATTCCTGAAAAAGTGAAAAAACAAATTTTTAAGGTTAAAATCACTTTCAAGAGTCAAAACTTAAAAGTTCACAATTATATATTTTTTGTAATAGAAAAATTATGTCCACTTTATTTATTATACACAGACACTACAATTGAGTTAAAGTAAATTCAATTTTTGCAATATTACGAGATTCAAATGCAACATAAAAATAGTAATTACAGCATAAGAAGCGATGCACATCGTTAAATATACAAAACTTAACGAATACTTTCCATTATTATAATTTAATGTATGTTTTTACGAAAAATTTAACTTTATCTATGAAATAATTTACTCATACAAAATACAAATTGAAAAAATAACAATTTGGCAAATAAATTAACATTTTTTACTCTTAGTAACAAAATTATTTTCTTAACAAAAATTATATAGAATAACAAAAAATATTTCCTAACTTTTCCAGAAACAACTGTCAATTACTTTTTTGCTTCACTGAAATGACAGAAAATAGTCACAGTGTGTGAATCATGACATTTCACGCAAATCAAGAGCAAACAATTAATTTGTAACGCCCTGCTACATTTATATAAATTTCATTTTACATATCATTTACTGTCCGATCATTGGTAAAGCCGGAACTAAATATTTTCCGTAATGTTGCTGTACAATTATTGCAAACTTTTGTTTCGAATTATTCCTGTGTACAGTTTACAAATTTTACAAGATCGAAAATATCATGCAAATTAACCAACAATTATCAAATTAATCAAAATTAAATCAAAACAATTGAAAACAAAATATATTCTTTCAGCAAAAATGTGATTACAGTAGTTTCGGGGAAAAAGTGATAAGGTGATAAAAAATATTAAAACAATTTTTCCTCGCCTAATTGAAATAATTGTTTAAATCACAATTTTAATTTAGCAAATAAATTGTCTAACCAGTCATAAAAAAAGTAAAAATTATCGTCACCGGCAAAATTACTTGATAATTTACCTATAATTACTCAACTAATTGTCACACTTATTTTTCTTTACAAAAAATAGTTGGTAATTTTGAAAAGTATACAAAATAATAAACTCAGCTATCACAATTTTTGTCAATAATATATTTATAAAATAATTTAAAAAGAAAGCGACAAACATGATTTTTTTATTATTTATGTTTGTTTATGATTATTTGTACAAGAAAAATTAACATAATATTTTATTAGAGCCAATTCTTTAGAAGACATTTAATTGAGGATTCCGAAATGAATATCGCGATACACGCTGACAACACCGGAGTCGTTTCGACCTCTATTCGATGATGCAATTCACTTTCGTGCGATTTACAATCGCTTGAGACTCGGTCAAAGAGAGTGAGAGTGAACAAGTGCGAGCGAATGGTCCGCCGTTTCGAAATTTCAGGATGCCGAGACTCCCTTTGCATTGGCTCTCAACTTTTTTTTCTCCCTGCAAATTCACGCAACTAAAGGAGAAAGTCAAAGTGCGACTGTACCTTTTTTTCTCATTTCCATAATTTTTTTAAATTTTGTGTTTCAACAAAAAATAATAATATCGTTATAATTATTAATTTTACTAGTTTAATTCTATTTTATGTATTAGTTTGCACAACATTT
>JABFPM010000969.1:0-23413 GCA_022817325.1 Idris sp. 1 HC-2018 | reverse complement strand
CCATCGAAAGGCACGACAAGGTAATTTTGCTACATGACAATGCTCGGCCCCATGTGGCAATTGTCGTTAAAAATTACTTGGAAACGTTGAAATGGGAGGTCCTACCCCACCCGGCCGTATTCGCCAGACCTTGCTCCTTCTGATTATTGGTTGTTCCAACGGATGCATCACAATTTGGCTGGACACCGCTTCACTTTTTTCGAAGAAATTCAAGAATGGCTCGATTCATGGTTTGCGTCCAGAGAGGACTCATTTTTCAGAGATGGAATCCGAAAATTGCCAGAAAGGTAGACAAAAGTTGTGGCTACCGATGGACAATACTTTGAATAACATGTTTTTTCATTTTGATAATAAATAAAATGTTTTTTCAACGAAAAAAAACGGACCGAATTAATTTGTACTCCCAATATAGTACTATTTGATTGAACAGTCAATTCAAATGAAGAAGGTTTTCAGTAAGAAATCTACTAAACATTATATGATTTGTTTAATTTGTTTGTGAGAAATGTTTTAGCCAAATCGAAAAGTCATTATCAAGATAGCAAAAAATTGTTGCATGAACATTCGTAGCAAGATGTTACATCATAGATATCAAAACAACATTGAATAGATAGTATATCAATATCGACTTAAGAGAGATTCGCATATTGTCAAAACATTTTTTCAATATCTCCACAATATTGTTTTAATTGAATCATAGAGATTTTCAATATTAAATTACTGTTGTTTTATCATGAGTATATCTTTAGGGCTAGAAATGCTGATAAAACTGTTAATGATAACAAATTAGAGAAACCTGCATAAAGTATTTGATGCGATTTTCCTCTTCTCATATGTTCATATATAGCACCGGATTTTATGAGGAAAGAAAGCTGCTGTAGTTTTACCGAGAATGCTTCCGTAAAAAGCACTGCTTAACATTCACCGAAATAAAAGATCTCAACAATTTTCGTTAAATAAGTTTTTGGATGTAATTGAATTTGAAACTGTTCTTTAAGACATTGATTTTAAGGACTGTAGTTTCAAGGACAGTGGTTTTAAGGACCGTGGTTTCAAGGACCGTGGTTTCAAGGACTGTGATTTCAAGGACTGTGGTTTCAAGGACTGTAATTTTATAGATTTTGGTTTTGGGGACTCTGATTGTCCCAATCGTTGTATTGTTAAATATGTATTATATATTAAAAATCCAGTATAATGTTTATATTACTAATGACTAAAATACTTAAGTAAAAACTTATTCAATAAATGGTACAATTGCATGAGAATTAATACAAAACTTTTTATCTACTTTCATCAACTGTGCTAAAAATCTAATATCTAAATTAAAAACTTAGTTCTTGTTACTGAAATTATTTATTAAATCTTTTACACATAAATAGTTTACAGCAAAAAAATCTATTTTGTTTCATTAAAATTTCAATTAGTAAACGAAGGTTGTACGCTAAGAGAGGGACGCAGAATGGTATGTACTTATTAATGATAATAGATACATTTTTTTATTCTCGACGAGAGGCTATAAACAGTGAAAAAAAAAAATGGAAATTGAAGCCCTTCAAAAAAAAAAAAAACAGTTTTTGTCTATTACGTAACGATTGACATTTTACATATTAATTCTGAAAATAAATTATAAGCGAAATAAATTCTTCAATTAAATCTACGTAACTTTAACTATTTCAAAAAGGAAAACATAATTCATCTGTGAGAATGTAGAACATGTTTTGAAGTCATATATTTGAAATCACACTTTAAAAATTGCATTGTAAAGTTACTAAACATTTTACATGTTTTCGGAATGTTTTCGGAACGTTTACGTTTTTCTGTGTGATTTTAACTTAATGTTACATAATTTCACAATAATATAAAACTATAATTTTATATCATTTTACAAAATTCAACTTTGGTTATTTATAACCAAAAACATTTGCCGTAATTTAACCAAAGATTGTATCAGAATAAAAGAATGTTTTCAGTATATAATAATTGACATTATACATTAATATTGATTAAAATAAATACTGGAAAAACAAAAAATTAGTTATTTTTATACATTTTTCAACAAAACAAAACTTATATTTTGCCATGGCAGGCTGTTTTTATAACGCTGTAGTAGCTACTGATTTGGCATATAATAATTAAAAATAAAAAACAAATCAATGTAAACGAATATTTGAAAATAAAATAATGTTATTTATACATTGTAAGTGACATTATTCTGCATAAAAATTTTAGAAAAATGTGTAGAGCTTTAAGAAATTAGGAAATTACCTTAATTTTTCATATGATTATGAATGTAAGTTCTTATCTGAACAACAGTATAATTCCCAAAAAAATTGGGATACTTCTCCTTAAGTTCCTTAATTTTTTCTCCTAGAGGTATTTTCTTCTGTCTTATTTTTTTTGCAAATACCTTTAGTAGAGTTTCTTTCGCTGCAATATCCCATCTAGTCCGCTTTATTCTTTTCGAGCCTTTCTTCTTATTCGATTTTGTTAGAACTAGTGAAGAATTTATAAAATCGTCGTCATTTTCTTGTGATGGTTCCAAAACACCTTCTGAGGTTTCAGCATCGTTAGAGACTTCTTCTTGTGTATCTTTTCCACTCTGAAATAAACTATTCATTATATTTTCTTGATATGTCAAACTGTTTTCAGTTACATTTTCGATGTCCTCTTCTTCGATATCGCTTAAATGATCCTCATTGCCAAAATCGTCATCTTTTTCATGGTCATTTTGAACAGAGTCGAAAATTTTAGACATGATTTCTATGTCTCGGGCAGCTGATGGTAATCTATAATACTGTTTGTGGATATTTACGTCATGTCCTAAAAAGTTGGCTAGACCTTCTATTTCATTATGCTGTAAATTTAATGAAATGCATTTTGTTGCAATATCCTTTCTTAAAATCGTTCCACGGAGTCTTTCTGGATTTTTTGCTCCACATTCGATTGAAAACCGTCTCATTAAATTGCATGCCCGTAGATAACGAATAGAATTTTGACTAGAGCTTGGTAATCCAAAAATAAACTTATTTTGTATAGGAATTTCCATTTTGTCGCGAGATTTAATTAATAATTCTATGGCTTTTTCCATCTCTAGGGTTAAAACTACTGGAACTGATCTTCCTAACGTCGATTAAAAAAAAAAAATTCTCATGCATATCTTAAATTTTATAATAATTAATGTTATTTTTATAATTTCTGATTTGAATTTAAAATTTCAGGTGAAGACTTTACATCAGTTCACTCAATAATTCGTTCAACGCACAATACTTCAAAGCAAACTGTACAGTCAAGCAGGTTCATTTGCAGTACTCCAAATCAAAGTGTGGATCATATTTCTTTTGAAGATTCGAAATTGACTTCGATGACATCAGACAAAATTATTGAAAAGCGTCCTCAACGTATGTCAGCAAAGAAGAAACGATTTAATGTATTTAATGATCAAGTTAACCGTACACCGAGCTCTGAGAGTGAGTCTCGTGCATCATCTGATGATCCTGAATATAAGCCAAAAGATAGTAAAGAAGAAGAGGAATCTGAACCCTCAGATGAACACATAAGTGAAGTTGATGAAGAAAAAAATGATTTAATCGAAGCTCTACCAGAAGGTGTCCGCGGATTAAATGATAAAGATTTACAAGTTCCTTGTTCAACTGGAAATAAAACTCATAGTAAAAAGCATTTTTGCATTTACTGTAAAACACTTCAAACAAAATTTGCCCGACACCTTGAAAATAAACATAAAAATGAACAAGCGGTAAAAAAAATTTTATACATAGCTAAGAACAAGGAACATAGACGACAACGTGCAAAAATGATCGAGGACATCAGAAAAAAAAGAGATCTTGAGTTTAACATCAATCCGCAATACAATAAAGGATATATAATTACTCTTAGGCGCCTTTCTGAAAATTTAAAACGAAATGCAGCTGATTTTACGGTTTGTAGCGGATGTAATGGAATGTATTCTACGAGAAATTTGCGACACCATGTCAAACAATGTTCGAAAATTGATATAAATATAAATTGATATAAATTTGCGACACCATGTCAAACAATGTTCGAAAAAAATACTTCATGGAAGATCGAATATGGTTATGGGTCGGCTTATCAAATCGCAAATTCATGAAAGGGCTAGTAACAAGTTAAAAAACAAAGTCTTTCCAGTTTTGAGAATGGATGCTCCTGTAGCAGCAATCATGTTCGACAAACTAGTCATTATTTATGCAAATAAAATGTGCATTAAGTACTCGCAAGTCCAAGATGCACAAATGATAAGAGCTAAAATTAGAATGTTAGGAAGAATTTTACTAGCAATTCGAGAAATAAATTCTCAAATCACTGATTTTGCTTCAGTTTATGCTCCTCATTTTTACGATAGCTTTGGAAAAGCTATCAACGTAGTTTCTGGATTCGACGAAGATACTGAGAGTTATAAATCTCCAACAACAGCATTAAATGCATTTACACTTGTAAAAGTTGTAGGCGAAATTTACATTAATGAATGTATTAAAGAAAATGATGCTGAGAAACAAGAAAAAGCAGAAAATTCTTTAAAGTTGCTCAAGACTGATTTTCCTATTATAAACAACAAAAGAGCTTTGGAGCAGCAACAAAGCCAACAAAGAAACAAGAAGGTACAATTGCCATCGAATGAGGATGTTAAGTGTTTATACGAATATTTATATAAGAAAATGGCTGAAAACTATTTGATTCTTAAAAATGAATTTTCTAATACTAATTACATAAATTTGGCTAGTCATGTATTATCTTTGTTGCAATGTTTTAATCGACGTTGGTCAAATGATTCCATTATTGCGGTATCATTCGTTATGTTCGGAATTCCACTTTGACCATCATCAGTTGTATCTTCTACCGTATCAAAAGAGTTGACAATTTTGGATGGAATTTTTGGTGCAACTAATAATTAAAAATAGATAAATAATAACAAACAAAAATCAAAAATATATATCAATTGTGAATCATGTGATATTATTTTCATGATTGTTTTTGTATAGTTACGATTTATTATTTTTATATTACATTTTGGAAAATTGATTTTAAATACTATTTTATTATCAGAACATTATCCTAATAAAACTTACATTTTAAATAAAAAAAATATTTACAAACAATAAACTCAAAACAGTTAATTACTTTATATGAAATCATCTTTGAATAAACATCTATAGTATAGACTTTTTAGATTAAATTGATTCAATTCTATTTTTTTGAAGAAAAATAATATATAACATAACATATACTGTCACAGAATGACAGTTTTCAGTTTTAAATTAATTTAAAACAACAATTTTTGAATTCAGTCCACAAAACCATAGTTCTTAAGAAACAGTCCTCAAAACAACAGTTAAAATGAACAATTTCAGTTATATAATAATAATCAACATTTTACAAATTATAAATTTCTGTTAATAATCACATAAAATACTGATACTTATTTAGATTTTAAATACAAGAAATGTAATCATTTTGATAATTGAATTAAAAAGTTATATTTTGATTATATCTTATTTAATAACCTGGAAATTCATTTTCATCATTTCGTTCACTTGTCTCTGATATAATATTTTCATCCGTCATCTTGTTCGTAACAATTCCATTTCCATCATTATCAGTTGTATCTTCTATCGTATCGATTACATTGAAAGTTTGTGATGTAACTTTTTGTGAATCATAAACTAAAACAATATTTCATTATAAGTTAAATATACATGATTACAAAAAAATTTCACAAGGAAATACACTGAATTCTTTTTTAATAACTTTTTAAATTCAATAATTAGCTTTAAATCCTATTTTATTTTGAAATTTGATCCGATAAATAAGTTACATTTAAAATACAAAAATAATTGCGAATAGAATGTTAAAACTTTTTATTGTTTTTTATGCAATTATCATTAAATAAACAATTTTCTAAAGTAAAATATGTTATCGTAGAATAAGTGTTTTTTCAATTATTATTTACAAATGGTCGATTAATTCCGAATTAATTTAAACAGTTTTTCAACATGTAATTAAAATAGAATAAGGTTTCATGAAAATCCCTGAAATCACGATATTTACCTTTTGTATAATCTTAAATGACTTATTTTAGCAAAAAAATAATGTTATCAAAATAGTCAGTATCAGAAAATGCATGTCATATCATTTGTTATAAAAATGCAATATTGAAAAAAAAATTCAAAATTAGACTATATTTACAGAACGTGCAACGATATTGTGATAAAATGTTAATTTAAAAGTTATCTTAAATATAAAAAAGTTATGGACATTTTTATATGCTACAAAGAATTTTTGAGGACATTTGATAATTTGCTCAAAAGCAATAATTAAATAAAAATGTTGTTGACAATGTCTTGCGAAACAATGTCAAGTGTTTACGAAACTAGAAATATCATTCAAATACTTTTGCAACATAGATATTTTACAGCTTCTGTAACTACAGTCTTGGAAATAAAATGTTAAAAACCAGTTACTTATAAAAACAATTTTCGAAAACATTTTTTTTAAATTGCATATGTAAACAAATAATCAATATTTCACTAAAAATAAAGACAAATAATGTGTTTATTGTTTAGAAAATTATTTCTATCTAAAGAATCTTTAAACAAAGTTTAAATAAAACTATTTAATTTGTTTTTGAAAAATCAATCATCGAATTAGTTATAATATAGATCAGTTAAAAAATGCTAAACAAAAAACTAAACAATTATGAAATTGCTGAGCTTCGAAAGAAGTGTATTAAAAAATTTTTTTTATAAAAATTCAGTATTTAAAAAATGTTAAATTAAACAAATTAAAAAATTGTCTATGTGAAGAAGGTACAACACAATGTGATGAATCGTTGATTTATATGCAATCTTAGTTATAGTAAGGTCTGGCCATTTTTACATGGACGTTTCAATTTTTGCTACTTAAATATGTATATTATGTAAAATTCTAATTTTGAAATGAGAATTTCATAAAACGTGATAAAACGTTGATTTTTTGAAAAGAACAATGAATAATTTTTTTAAAAAATCTTTTACAGTAACAAATAAATTTTTTATTTTTACCTGGTTCATTTTCATTTTTATGATGAGATGTTTGGTCCTTCATTTCAATCGAAACACTTTTATTTTCTAAGTCTGTATCAATAAAACGTTTTCCAGCATTATCACCTGTATTTTTGATACAATCCATTAAATTAATAGAAATTTCTTGCAATTTTGGTACACCTTTAGAATATAAATGTTCTGAAATTTATTTCAATTATATAAATTAAAAAATTGGATTGAATTATAAATTATAAATTATGCTATTACAAATAAACAATTAAGTATTCCAATATTTATGATAATAGTTTGTAACGTTATTTAAAATTTTTAGATTTTTCTTTTTATATAATTTTTGGAATTTTGATTTTTTAATAACTAAAATAATAAATATAAAATTATAAAGAAGTTTACCACTTGAAATGTTTGGACTGTTCACTTTAGATTTTAATATTGATTTAGTTGATGTTTTTACTCTCTTTTTTTGTGTTACTGAAAATGAAAAATGTTGATTAAATTTAGTTAAAATAAAATTATTCAATTTTTTAAAAAGTATACACGGAAAGTTGATCGCAATGCTGTGCACTGTTCAGCGCAGTGCTGAGCATTGCTCTATGAAAATTTTGTCCTAACACAGTGCCTACCATTGCAATCGCAATGCCAGTAGATGAGATGTGCAGTGCTCAGCACTGCACAGCGCAATGCTTGGACAGCAGTGGTATACAGTGCTCTTCGCAGTGCTATGCAATGTTCGCGCAGTGCCAGGCAATGTTCAAACAGTGTGAAGCAATGTACGCGCAGTGGCTACCACGGCGCGACCTGGCGGTGATCACTATTCGATTCGCCGGTTGTCGAAAATCAGTGCTCTTGTGTTTACTTTTATTTAGGCCTGTGTGCGATAACAAGTAAGTGAATTTACATTTATTTCTTACTTATTCTGCTCTTTTTTAGTACAATCTGTTATTATATGAAAGAAAATATATAAGAATGATCATTAATCTGAAGTGAATATGTTTTTTTTAATTTAGATTAAAGTGTTTTGAAATTTTTAAATTTTGAGGTTAATGTTGTTTTTAACAAATTTTGTGATTAGTTTTCTTTGTGATTAATTTTTGCGTTTGAATATAAAATCTACTAATAAATTTTAAAAATGAAAAAAGATAATTTGAATAATTTTTCTATTTTTAGCATGAAATGAATTTGCTAGAATGTATCAAAATATTGTGTTTACTTTATACTAATAAATTTTGTTTTAATACTGGAACTTTCGGAATAACTGACACAGCTAGAACTCTCGAGGATTTATTGCAAAAATATGACGTTTAATAAAAATAAAGTATGTTAAGATTTTATTTTTATAACACTCATTGATCTTTTAGTATTTAAACATGTAGAATTAAATTAAACTAAGTTTATCTATGCATAGATAATATCTATGCAAAAATCAGTAAAACATAAAAATTATTTAAGCAAAATAAAGTCAACAATTGAATATAATATAATTGTTTTAATTTAAAAACAGATTAAATATAATTATGTATATGAAGATTGCGCAAAATGAAATTAACTGCCAAAGAAGTTCTAGTACTAATGTTATTTGTGTTTGTGAATTTCGTTTAAATGTATTTAAATTTTTCATGTTTTTCATAGTAGGTTTATTTTTTATTAACAAGAATGTCTGACCTGGGTGAGAATCTGGTGGAAGAAGTTGTTGTAAATTCGTCAAATTCGTCCTTTATTTATAATCCAGACCTTAACACTAACGTGTTCGCAGTTGTTTGCTCAAAATGTCACGATAAAACTAGTGGAGAAGATTTGAATTACGTGCATGTGCGAGAAGATTTAAATACATTTTTGCAAAAAAGTCGACAAGGCAGAATTATATTAGATCATTATGAAACACACAAAACATTATCTCCAAGAATTGAAACTTCACTGATTCACTTAATAATAAACCGCGAAATCGATATTATTTTTGAAGAAAAGAAAGTTTCATTGAGCAACCCTTTAAAATCTTTATCGTAAGACAATAATTGTCGTGTTAAATTTCTATTATAAGCAAAATTACATTGTGCAAATTATTAATTAGAAAAAAATGTTTCCAGGATTCCTAAAGATATACTCATTGGACTTTCAAAAGAAATTGAAACTTTGTTCAACGAAGATGCAGTAGTATACTACTCACCACACAGAACGCACAAAAGTGGAAAAATTCGTGCCAGTGGAAAATTGTTGAGCAGAATCAATCAAGAGCGGAAAGAGTTGACTGAGGATGGACTTATGGTTCCAGAAAAACCTAAATCGAAAGTGACAGAAGAACTAGATGCTGGTATATATACGACTCTTTTTACCTATTAATTTTACGATTAATGTTACAAATTTGAATGTATTTATTTCAGAAACTCAACTTACCGCACTGAAAGTTTCTATAGATTCAACCGAAGATATACAAGAAATCTGGACATATTCTAAAAAAGCACGGGATAACATTTCAAAGCAGAAGAAAAGTGGCTGGTGGCAGGTTGAAGAATTTCCGTGTCTTCAAGATGCTCGTGCATTAGAACTAGTAAATTTTTGATTTAATACCTATCATGTTATTTTTTTATTTGCAATTATATAATTATTGTTATATCTGTAGATAATCAGCGATTTCAATGCTAACGTTGAGTTCAAAAATGTGGCCACTGATATTGAACAAGTTTGGAATGAAATACGGTCGCATGTAATAAGTTATATTAAAACTAAACATCTGAAAGGAAACGAAGAACTTCGTTGCGTTGAAAACTTAAGTGGATTATCTGAATGTAAATTTATAACTAGTATTTTTATCATACAATTAAATTAAAATGTATTTTTTATAAATTACTTAATTGACTTATTTTTTATAGTGGATATAGATTCTTCTATTTTTTTCCTTCTGCCGCAAGCTATTAAAGCTCAAAAAAAAAGAAGTTCTAATGCACCACCGAGTAAAAGACGAAAAACAACTGAGCTCAAAGAATCTGATGCTGAAAAGGAAGCCCGAAAAACAGCACGTCAAACTTTTATTGTTCACGAGAATGTAAGAATAATTTTTTTCTTAATTGAAAAATCTAATTGAATTTTTATAAAAAATAATACAATATTTTTCACTTTTACAGACTAGAGAAGACTTTGATTCTGCACGAGAAACTGCCGGAAAAGACAAACCATTTATTGCAATAATTGGTCCACTTGCAAATCCAACGAGCTATCTAACAGTTTTTGGTTCCATAATTTATGAGGCTAAGTCCATCGTTGAAGCTGCTACAACTGCGATTAAAATTTACTTGAGTCTAAATACGCCGTATCCAGATACGACAAATCACGTTTGGGTATTCGTGCAAAGAATATTATTGAAATTAATTATTCAGAGGGATATTGCTTTAACTCACACCACTAAAGCTTTGTCTTGTATCCGGCAGTTTGTCGAAGCTAGTAAGCAATAATCATAAGAAAGTGGTGATTATTATTATTATATAACAATTATTTTAAATATAATTATCATTTATATAACTATTATTTAAGATTTTTAGCATTTAAATCGTTCCTCGTTGTATGATTAAATTTTGTATTAAAACTTTATGAAAGATTAATAATGGATCCAGGCAAATTTTCGGCTTGTTTGAAAAATTTAGCAGCAAATTGTTTTGGTGAACTTTATAGTTATGCTGATCTTCCTCGGTCGCACGTTCAAGAGATTCTACAACTAGTTACTTCTTTTTTGAAAGACGAAGCTGTCACTTTCTTATTTCAACAAATTTTGTCTAGATTACAAGCGGTTGGTGAAAAACCTAATGTCGTCGAAGCATATGCGTCCATGTTGAATAGTTTTCAAAATATTTTTGAGCCCTTCAATACAGAGCAGCAGTGTTTCAAATTATTACAAGAACTTGGATATTATATTCCACCAGAAGAAATCAAGATCGAGGTTAACCCTTCTTCTTCTAATCAAGATTATGATAAACCAAAAGAAATTTCTCTACAATTTTTTCCATTAAGGCAAATCTTCAAAAAGTTCTTCGAACTTCCTGGAATTTTTGAAAGAACTTACAAAAATCTTTGTGAATTTGAAAATGATTATACAATTTTGGCAAACGTTGTGCAAGGTAGTGAGTGGAAATCCAGGAAAAAAATGTTTGGAGATCGAATTGTACTGCCTTTACTGTTGTACCAAGATGATTTTGAAACGAATAATCCTCTTGGTACACACAGAATAATCGGCAAAGTTGGAGCTTTTTACATTCTCATCCCTTGTTTACCAGAAGAAATGCAATGTAAAACTGAAAATATATTTCCAATTACTCTGTTTAAATCAACCGATCAACAACATGTTCCTTTGTACAAAATATTTGCTCGTGCAGTTGAAGAACTTGAGTATTTAGAAAAGGAGGGCATATCTATTTCAACAGCCTCTGGAATAAAACAGGTATATGTCTCATTATGTGGAGTTATCGGCGATAATTTAGCAATTCATACAGTCTTTGGATTTTCTAAAAGTTTTGCTGCAAATTATTGTTGTGCAATGTGCTTAACTCACAGTGATAGGATTAATACCGTGTTTACTGAAGCTTCTTGTCGACTTCGTACTGAAGAAAATTATGCTGATAATCTTCTAACACAAGATGTAAGTCATTCTGGAATTTCAAGTTTATCAATTTTATACAATTTAAGTACTGTTTCTACACTTCAATTATTGACAGTTGATGTAATGCACGACATTTTCGAGGGTATAAGCGAATATGATTTGGCTTTTGTATTAAAACATTTTGTAAATGTAAAGCATTACTTTACTCTTCATCAGCTTGAGACTCGAATGAACAATTTTGACTACGGGGAAAATGAATCCCGCAACAAACCGCGTCCAATACGAGCTTCTCAACTAAGTAACAACTGCGTAAAAATGTCTGCTAGCGAAGCGCAATGTTTCTGGCGTAATATCGGACTCTTAATCGGTCATTACATTACAGATGAAAACGACGAATATTGGAAGTTGGTTATTATGTTGCGAGATATTATAGATATTGTGACGGCCCCTGCTCTTCATGACGATCATTGTAAACAACTGTCATGTATGATCCAGGAATATTTGCATTTAAGACAGAAACTGAGTCCTAATAGCTTGAAACCTAAGCACCACCTACTTATACATTATCCAACTGTAGTTAGACGATTAGGCGCTTTATGGCATCTCTCAACTATGAGGTGCGAAAGTAAGAATCGTGATTTCAAAATAACAGCTCATATATCATTGAATAGGAAAAATATCTGCAAAACTCTTGCTATCAAATCGCAGTTATGCTTCAGTCGACGTTTACAACTAAAAGGATCAGTAAAATCACGTAAAATAAGCAAAGAAAAAATCTTACAAGCTGCGGAAATTCCCGACTTTATTTATTTTAATGAAGTTCTGAAAATTTCGCCTCTCGAAAACATAAACACTGTTAATTATATTACAATGAAAAATCGCATTATCAGTAAGAATACTGTTTTTATGAACCCGGTTGACACGGAACAAGAGCATGAATTTTATTTAGTACACTTGATTATAAAAGACTCTCCTCAAAACTATTATATAATTGTAAAGGATATATCTAAATATGCGTACTATGTCCAGCATTTTCAAGCTTATCGTTTAGTCAGTCACTATGTGAATGATACAAGTGGCTGGAAAATTTTTAATGTCAATGATGTTCAATCATTCTATGTATCTCGTATTGCTACTTATGGAGACAATAACACTTGTATACCTAAACGATGGATATGAAATGGAATGTTTTCGTTTAGATATATTTATTTAGTACTTTAAAATGTTTATGTGCTATTGAAATTATTTTATAGAACTTTTTCATTAAAACGTTTATAATATGACAAGAAAAACTGTAAGTATATTGTGAATAAATATAATTATTATAAAAATTGTATCGAGAATAAAGCAAAATTTTGTACATCTGTTTGTTCAAATTTCCAAAATTAATGATATTTTAATTGTTGTTCTTTTAGTAATATAATTTTAGTAACATTCAGATAACGAAAAAATTATTAAAAATACACTAAGCTATATTTTTTATTATTTTATTAACAGAACATTCATAAAATCAAAAAAAAACTCGTTTTATTATTTATCTTTAAATACATTTAATTAATAATAAAAAAAAGTACAAATATATGCCGTTAATGCTTAGAATTTTTTTAAGTATCTGTTACAGTCAATTTTATTCAATTTTTAAATAAGTTAATAATTATTTTATAAAGTCAAAAATATAATATTAAAAATTCTTAATTATTATATTACTTCCTACAAAATAAATGATTTATCAAGTATTTCTTATATTTTTTTGGTATTTTAATATATTAAATTAAATTTTGTTCGTAATAAGCAGTTATAATTTCGATTAAAATTGTTCAAAACTGAAATTTTTAATTTTTTAGCTTACAATGAGCAGTGTTAAATTGCGTAGTAGTTGCCACTGCGCGTACATTGCTTGGCACTGAGCGAGCATTGCACAGCACTGCGCGAACATTGCATAGCATTGCAAAGAGCATTGTTTACCACTGCTGTCCAAGCATTGCGCTGCGCAGTGCTGAGCACTGCACATCTCATCTACTGGCATTGCGATTGCAATGGTAGGCACTGTGTTAGGACAAAATTTTCATAGAGCAATGCTCAGCACTGCGCTGAACAGTGCACAGCATTGCGATCAACTTTCCGTGTAGCTTCAATGAATTAGTTGACACTTTCGGCATCATTCAGCTACAAAGCTTTATTACGGTTTATAGATTTGGAATTGCTTGAGCAATGCGAAAAATTTTAAGAAAATTATTATGATGATGTGTCGGATCAGTTATATAATCAGTTATTGTCATTGCGCAGCTGCCTCAAAGAAAAAAATTCAACTTTACATTCAGGTAAAGAATTAGTTAATTTGCTGCTGATTGAGTATTTTACTTTTTCCGCTAGTTTTCCAGATGTATACTCAATAATTTTACTATTTTTAACTATTCCTGTGACGGTTGAAACAGCAAAACGTTCTTTCTTTAAATTAAAGATTAAAAAAAATTATTTGCGAAATTTAATGAGCCAGGGTAGACAGAATGATTTAAGTATATTAGGCATTGAACATGCAATAGCGAACGCTTTAAGAGAAGATTTAGACAGAATCATTGATTAATTTGTAGCGGCGAAATTTTTTCGTGTTAATATGTAGAGACGAAACAACAATACTATCATCATATAATTTGATTTTAAAATAAAAGGATCTACCACCAACTAATAGAACGGAAAATTAATACCCCCCCTCCCTTTCTTTGCTTTTTTTAATGTGCAGGGGCCCCTTAATACCAAATTGCCTGGGGCCTCCTGAAAGGTAGTTACACCACTGCTTTTCCAATAACTTTTTCTTTCTCTATTCTAATAACAATCTTTGTTCGCCACAATTCTAGTACAGTTCACTTAAGTAAACTCTATGCAGTCAATCGGAAATCCCCAAACCATATCTAAAGTTCCTTGTTCTCCTAAGCTAGTAGATCTATTAACACCAAGAGGATTAATAGTTTGTTTATGTAATTTCCATAATTTAACATCGTTTTTATGAGATTCATTTGTACGCAAAGGAGGTTCTTTATCCATCAAGGGTAGTGCATTACTCCTGTGTGTTCACCTCGATGGTAACAAAAGTTACAACAAAAATACCCAGAATAAAGCACTCGATTTTGAGTAGTCGAACATGCAGGTGCATCAGCACAACAGCATAGAACGCGCAATTTACAAATAAAATACCGGCTAACATAACATATTTAAAACAATTTTTTAACGGCAGTTCATTCCATATAAACTGAATTGCCCAAAGTTTTCTTGAAGATTTTTCAAAAATTTTTGCTCCATCCGTACTAAATGTAATAGTCAGTACGTTCTTTTCTTATTTAAGCAAGAATGTGTACAAAAGTCTATTAGCCACGTCACTTATATCAGAACTAAAATTTTCTTTTACTATTTTTTGAATGTTGTTTGATAATTTATTTTTGATTTCGTTATTTGATAATAAAAGATCAATTTGATGATAAATATCAATAGACAACAAAAATTGTTTTCATTAATACTTATTGTGTAAGTTTATTCACAGCAGACTTCTGTAGTTTTAATTTTGCTGTATTTTAAAAGAATAGAATTCTTACAGCGGTGTATAATTTTGTAACACTTTTCACAATACAAATTATAAATAATTAATTCGTCATTTCTATCAAAAGTTTCTTGCATTGAAGCATATGAAGAAGTGTTACTATTCACGTACCGCGGACCAGCCCAAGCTTTCAATAAATCTATCAAACCTTCTCGCTGTTCATTTGTTGAATGAAAATTAATAGAATAGGCATGAACCATATCTTTCATATAATGTTTTGTTATTATACCGGACTCTTGAAATATAACAGGGTAACTCGAATTTCTGTTTGTTACAAGATTTACAATGCTTTGTAGTATAAACAGTATTTTCAGTAGAAAAGTGATCCGTTTATTGAAATTGGATATAAGGACCTGAGGGATCTTGAATCAAATATTCGATTTCAGTGTTGCCTTCTTTCGTGAAAGTTGTATCCTGATAGTGAGGTAATTTACCAATTACCTGTGGTACAGATATATTCTCAGTGTAACTGTCTTCTGTTGCAGATGTTTTTTTAGGATCTATTGAATTTAATGAACTAAAATCATCTAATTGATGAATTTTCCCAATTTTCCAGTTCCATGAGCATTAGGGGAGGTAGAAGTCATGGTAGAAGGATTAACTTTTCTTCTCAAATTTGTGAGGTGTACAGAAGACAAATTATACTGCTTTTTAGATCAAACAGTTGAAGTATTTTCGATGACCATCCTGGCTATAAAGATAAAAATAACGATTAATAAAAATATACATTCATGAACTCTTATATTTGATATGAATAATTAAATTTGTATCCTTAAATACTTGTTATAAGAAAAATTAAACCATATAATAATAATTTTGTTAAAAAAAACAAACGTATGATTCAACACATGCTTAAAAAACTAATTTTGATAAATAAAATTGCTAATTATTAAACTAATTCTAAAAAACGAAAACTTGAAGTTTAAGTTCTACATTTTTATTAATTAACAAAGGTTCAAATTTGAATTTCAAGCCTTCTTATTAGAACATGTTTCTCGGCAGCATAACAAGACTTTTTTGAATCTTAGGAATGATTTTATAAATATGTGAAAATCGCTCAAATCGCTGATAATTATCTAATCATAAAAACATTAATCATCGATTTGAATGACCCATAAATATTAATAAAATCATTTCAAAATTTTAAAAGAAGCTTGTTATTCTACCGAAAAACATATTCTACTGGAAGGGCGTAAAATAAATTTTTCATAAACCAAATCGTAAAATATAAGCCTCAAAATTTCCTTTTTGTATTTTTTTTTTTGAAATAGTCTACTAATTATATTATACATACCTTTTTCTGTTATCTTTTTTTCTTAGAACCATAGAAATTAATTTTCTTTATCCACTGTTGTTTAGTTTTAGAATGCACTTTCGCTTTAGTGAGATTTACTTGTAAAAATTTTTGTTTCCCAAAATCCAACACGAAATCCGACAATTGCCAGAAAGATGGACAAAAGTAGTGGAAAGTGACGGACAATACTTCAAATCATAAGTTTATTATAACTTATAAGCAAAGTTGTATACCTAATACTCAATTTATTTTAAATTTTATTCAATATTTTTTTAACAAAAATTAATAATTTATTGCTCAATAAAATATTAATTTTTGGGAAATAATATATGTCAAAGTTTCTCATACCTACTTGATTTTAATTTGCACTTGTATTCACTCAATTCATAAATATTTGGTTGCTTTTAGAGTATGTCAATCAATTGACAATACGCTAGGCAAATGTAGAATGTTCGGAACAATCGCGCCGCCCTAGTGGCGGCGGGCGTAAGTTCGTAGGCATAACATTCAAATTACCTAAAAATTCGCGTTTTGACAGGTTTATATTTTGCATACTATAATCACATATTACAGCAGCAAATATCTTTTTATTGTTAATACATGCTTGTTAATTACTGAAATAATAAAAAAGTGTTACAATCAGGAAAATATAAATAAAAGAATTGAATAATGTCGATTGAGAGTATAATTATAACTTGCGGATTTGAAGCTGTGGACTTAAAATATTTTAGAGACAAAAATTTAAGAAAAGGTAAAAAATTGTTGGACAGTTTTCATGTGAGTGACGTAAAAGAGATTGTGTGTGGTAATGAGAGAAAAATTACTGGTGTAGTATTACGAGAAACTCCAGGAGCTTACAGTGAAAAAGCAAACTGTAATACTTATGCTCCTGTCATTAAGGTATGTAAAATTAATTTATTGAAATAAATAAATCAATTCTTTGTTGTGAATAAAATATTGTTTTGTTTTGCAATATTAAAAATACTGTTTTAATAAATTTCTCTAATTATTAGCATTTGCTTAAACTATTATTCTGTAGATACTTTGTTTTTGTAGCTCAATCATGATCGAACAATTCAAGATGCATTTTGCAACTGCAAAGCTGGACTAGGCCTGTGTAAGCATACTGCAGCTATATGTATTTATATTAATACGGAAAATACATGTTCAAAAACGGATCAGCCAATGGTGTGGAATCGTCCTCCAAAAGCGCAACTTGACAAATATCATAAAGGCAGTACAATTGCAAATATGTTATTTCAAAAGGATCCAGAAAAGAAGACATACACTTTTGATAATTTACAAAACGTGAATGACTCACATTTATTACAAAATTCGTGTCAGAACCAAATCATCAATGCAGAATTGTTGTGCAGCGTCGAAAGAGAGCAAAGATTAATGCAAATAGAGGAGAAGAAGAAAGAAATGCAATTATTTTTGAATAATCTCTTAGATTTACAAAAGTTGAATTTTCAAAGATTCTATTGCTGGAATTTAAAATGTGATGATAACAAATTGCGGTTCTGTAAAATTAAATGTCCGGCAGATTGTGAAGACATTTATGAAGAAGTCAAGGTTGATAAGCAAAAATGGACCAATATTTGTTTAGAATCGCTTAATCAATCTGAAACTCAAGTTTGGTTCGATGAGAGATTTGTCAGAATTACATGCAGCACAAGAGCACACCGTGTGAAAACCCGTACAGAAAATTTTGAAAAATTGGCTCAACAGTTTTGCAATGAAAAATACAAAGGTTCCTTAACGAAAGGAATGCTTTATGGAATTGAAATGGAGGTGAAAGCTAAAGAAGTTTTCCAACAGTCAACGGGTTGTAAAATAAATGAAGTTGGACTTGTAATTTCAGTGGATCAACCTTACCTAGGTTGTAGTCCAGACGGGATAATTGTAAATAATAGTAATTAGGAATTACTTGAAATCAAATGCCCTTATGTTTGTAAAAATTCTATAATTGTTGATTTTGATCGAAAAGTAAGTTCTGTTAAATATCTCAAATTTGATTCAAATGGTGATATAGTATTAAAAGAAAGTGATCAGTATTATACGCAAATTCAAGTAAGCATGTATATTTTAGGAATAAATTTATGTCATTTTTACGTCTATTCGCCATTTCAACAAATTCATTTAATTATTAAGAAAAACTGTACTTTTTTAGCTAATTTAATACCGAAATTGGAAATGTTTTATTTTGAGTATTTTATTAAATTTTTGAAGCGTGTAAAAGTTTGAATTACTAATCTATGACTCGAAGAAGAATATAGGCAATTTAATTGAATTGAAGGAGCTAAATGATCTCATTTTACTTGATAATAATTTACGTCGTTTTTAATAATTAATATTTTTGGATTTTGTCAGTAGATTTAAAATATAGAGTTAAGATTTTTATTTTATATTCATTGACAAAGCATGTCTCCATTGAAGTAAATATTGAAAAAATATATTTTAAATAAATGGGCTACATTTTTTTTGTATGGTGAAAGTGTTTCTTTATGTAAAATGATAATGCGTATTAATTTATTTATTTCAACTTATTTATTGAATGTTATAAATTACAATGTAAAAATACAGCTTTATAATAAATGTATATTATTTTGGTCGAATTAGGGGTTCTTTATTATTGGCAAGAACACAAGCAACGCGCATAATTGAATCTATATGAGGCAGCATTTTAACTTTTACAAGATCAAGCACTTTAAAAATTTTCACCCTCTGAATCGCTCTTTCAACGTGGATTCTAACAGCAGCAATGGAGTAGTTTTCAAAAACTTCTTGTGCGGTAAATTGCGGATTTCTCGCAAAAGGTGGTATTATAAGCACACTGTTTCGTTTTGATAATTCGTGTCGAATTTGAGGAAACCCTTTGTCGGCCATTATTTGGTCATCCTTTTCAATTAAATTTATAAAGCCAGAGTGATTTACAATATAACTATCAGTTGATCGTCCACCATAACCATTTGAAATGAAAGAAATATATCCACTCGGTGTAATTGCAATCAAATATTTTACAGTAAAACCGGACTTATAATTTGAGTACATCATTACTCGCTGTTCAACCGTAGGTGGAGATTCACATCGCAATTCCGTACAATCTATTATTGCGCGACAATTAGGATAGTTTTTGAAAGTAGAAGGCATAGTTTCTTTGACTGCTTCCTTTGAAGGCCAAAAAATCCATGTTTCAGTCTTAACAGAAATAGTATCTAAAACATTATAAAATATATTAGCAGCAGTTTGTCTACTGACTTTAAAAATACAAGCAAGCGCAGCAAACCCTAATCCCAATTTCATCTTCATAAGGAAAAGCAATAATCTATCTTCTGCTTTCATTGCAATAAACTTTGTTGGTTGACCTTCTGCGTTTGGTTTAATAAATTCTAAAAGTACATAGAAAAATGCTAAGGAAATGCCTCCTAATTGTTTCATACATTTGTCGTCAGCAATATCCTTTGACCATTCAAAACCAACTTTTATGGTTTCATCGGGACCAACACGTTTGTCTTTTTTTTCAGCTAAGACTGACGATGGGACAAGAATAGTTTTTTCTTTTCCAGTCTTTTTAATTTGTGGAAGATTTGCTTGTGTTGAAGCTTCATTCGTAGATATATCTTGCCAACAAAAAAAAATAGGCAGCATCGTTTTATCCTCATAAACAATATCTGTTTGTACTTCGACACTACTGCACGTTTTCTTAAATGGCGTTATCAAAGGAGGAAAGTCAGTGCCGACGGAATCTATTAAAATATGTCAAATGTAAATTAAACCATTATGGAAAATAATTTTAAACATTTTAATTTTTTTCAATGCATATGAATAATTAAATAGTCTTAAATTTACCGATTACACTTTCATTTTCATTGAAGTTCTTCTTCTCATGTCTATTCTTTAGTCGACATGCACGTTCCAGAGCACCAGGATTTGATTTTTTCCATAGAAATATAGTGGGATTATATGCTTCTTCTAACGGATTGTTTGATTTCTCACCACCAAAAAAGTGTGAACTGCAAATTCTGCTTTCTTCTGTTGGAATCCATGGACTGCCATCAGAACTTAAAATTAATTGAATAAGTTGATTATAATAAGAAAATAAATAAAATGTATGTTAAAAATAAAAGTAAATAAACGAATAATACAGAGTACATCTTTGTGTCATTATTTATTACAAGAAATAAAATTGAAGAATGCAATCATGTTCTTATCCTTATAAATTAAAGCGAAATTACTTTTAAAAATTATTTGTGTCAATAAATAAATATCAACTTTTTGGCAATTCAATATAAATAATTTATAAATATAATTACTTACTTCATACGACGAACAGAATTAATCCACTTTTTTTTTCGTTCGGCTTCCCACTCACGTTTCGGAAAACTATAAAACTTTAACTCCCGATTTTTGTTTTGCGAATTGAAACATCCCGGCACACAACAATAACGACCCCTTGATTGTTTTCCACTCATTTTTAACTTATTTTGCTCCATTTTTTTAAGTTAATTACCTAACAAAAATGCTCCAATTTACACGTGTGCTTATGGAGTGACATTTGCTTTATGCCTACGAGTTTCGTAAACACACCGCTTGGCGGCGTTAGTTGCGTCATTTGCCAAGCGTATAAAAAATCGAGTATTACCTGATGTACCAGATTTTAAACTAATGGAAGATACATTAAGACAAGTTTGCCAAAAAGACGCTGTTTTGAATGCAATAATTTGCAATAAATTTTCAGTTTTTCAAATGGAAGATCAAAACAAAGTTGTGTGTAATATTGAAGAAGAGGACGATATTTCTAATGAATCTATTGTGCATGTCATTGCAATTCCGGTTGTGGACATGTCAGCAAATTTAAGTGTGAAACAAAATGATTCGGTAATTAAAAAAAATTTTAAATGTAATATTTCAATATGAAATCACGGAGTTACGGTTTTTGTAAATCATTTCATTAAAAAAATAAACATGCAAAATTTGAACTTTATTATTTCATTTTAGTGTACTATGATAATTTTTTTTATTTCGGAAGACTATATTTGATCTTTGATCGTTTTTGATATCTTTGAGCACGTTTTATGTTGGTACTTTAAGGTTATACATAAATCGTAACTTATTGGCATTGATACATCACATATCTATTATATCAATTAATGTACAGAAAATTAAATAAAGAAAATATTGATATATAAAATTATTACAAATAACAAGTTGAATGCGAACAATTGTTGTTTAAATTATTTGAAACTTCCTTTTGTTAAAGAAACTTAATTTGAATAATAAAAAAGTAGTTTTCAGTTTTGTAACGTGCACATAATTGGATTAAAATAATTTTTCAACTAATTAATTATACTGTACTAACTTTTTAAATGCTTTTCAGGAAATTTTGCTTCATAGTGAAAACATTTCTCACTCAGTCAATGAAGTTAACATTTTCATTCAAAATCAGAAAAGGTTTCAAAGATCTTGAAAGACAATAATGTTGAGAAAGAAATTTAAACCACCTCAACAACCATGTGTTCCTTATCCAACTAAATTACTAAAATTGACATACAAATTACAACAAATAAAAAAAATGGAATGTTTTATAAAAGACAAGCTTTTTATAAAGCAGCTCGTTTTGGGCGGCAAATTTAGCTTTTAGAACAGGTGCAACTCTGACGAAGACAGATTACCACAATTATGCATTGACAATTGTAGACACGTTCCCTGATTTGAAAGGCGGCATGGGCGGTTGTGTAAGTTGTATTTGAATTTTGGAATTAATATATATACACGATGAAATAGTTTTTTATTAAAAATAAGACAATTTGAGATATGTTTATGACGAATATTTATTATTAATTATGTGGGGTTTAGTAAGAAGTCAACTCAGTGTTTGTATACGCAGAAACAGAATCAGTGTAAAAACGCGGAAAATAATACTAGCAATTTAAAGCGTTCTGCGGAAAGTTGTGATTCAGAATCGAAAATTAATCATAATTTTATAATTACTTACTATAATTGATTTTTTGTTTCTATCCCTAAAATTAAATTATTTTTTAAGTAATATTTTGTAACCAAGTTTTGTATTAATTTCATTTAATTTAAATAATCATTAATTTATTACTTTGATTAAAAAACTTTATTTAGGACATATGGGTCAAAATCTAATTTGGAATATGCATCGTTTTGAAACGATTAAAAAAATAATAGAAATTATTAGCTAATTTTCCCTCTTCAAAAATCTAGTTTTACATGTAATTATAAGAAACATTAATTTTGTGTACATCTAAATTCAACATTATTTCTAACGACCGCGATACGACTGAATGAAAGGAGGGGATCGCTTGTAAGTTGAGCAACGCTTTACAACCAACTTCAAGTGTGTGTTGTCAAAAAAAGGTTTCAAAATTTCGGAAATACCATACTTTTTGACGTATTTTGAATGAACTGTCGCTAACAACTGAATAATCATGTCTGATGATCTTATTTCCGGGGAAATATTCCCAAAAGTCCAATAAAACTGATATAATTTATGTTTCTTATTATATGAGCTGATCGGATTTGTCACTACAAGTTTATTCATATAAATAATGATTGTTAAACCGTTTATAGTTAATCAAAAAAATTCGCTTTCTTTATAAAATTTACCATCTGCAATTGAGCGAATTAAGCCACTTTCTTCTTGAATTTGATTTTGAATATTCCTACGTGTTTCGTCGTTTTGTAGTAAATTTTCTAAAATTCTTAGAAAAGGTATAATATATACCTTCTCTTCGATCATAATTACATCACAATAAGGTGGGTTTTTAGTTTTAACCTATGTTGGTATCGAGCCGAGTAATAATTTTTCAGGTAACACCATATTGAATTTATCTGCAAGTACT
>JABFPM010000968.1:0-23418 GCA_022817325.1 Idris sp. 1 HC-2018 | reverse complement strand
CGTGAAGCGCAATTTTTTTCAACAAATTTACTTTAATCGAAACTCAATGATCTTGATATAAACGGTTAAAAAGTTTGATTGCTACTTACATAAAAGTACAATTCAACCTTCTGACTGTGTTTCGGTACACAGGTAAGTGCTTCCGATCTGCAGCATCCGGTGTCGTCGGAACACCTATGCAAGATGGCACAGTGTGGAATGTATGCGGTAGACACGCTAGGATAAATGTCTTGCACTGGAATAACTCTTGCACGAGGCCATTGGCAGCTACCCTCTTTAAGGACCTTGATGGCGTGTTGAAGTGCCTCTTGCATCTCCGCGGCTAAAGTCAAAAGAAACTGTTTCAGTTGTTTCATATTTTTATTAGCCTTTTATAGTGATAATAACACGCCTATTCATAAGCCTGCCATCAAAACTTATCATACAATTTGCAGGCTTCTTTTTTTATCGGTCAGAAAATGTCAGCTTTCGTGTGATAATTTAAATTTATAATATTAATAGATAGTTCAAAGTTCAATTTATCGTTAGACTGAAATCTGCAACTATTTTTGCGATGGTTACATCATCACCAAGTTGGCCTTGACTTGTGAGGATCTTTTCTATTTATATATTAAAAGAACTAAACTAAAAATCCTCATTAGTTTTAAAGCGTTTTCAACTTAGGACTTTCCTAGGAATACCTAAAATCTTAAACTCCAAAATAAGTTCAAAAAACTAAAATAAGTTCAGTTCATTACTGGATGCCTTATTAGTTTAACCAGATATTAAACTAAAATCTGCAACTATTTTTGCGATGGTTGCATCATCACCAAGTTGTCCTTGATTTATGAGAATCTTTTCTCGGGATTAAATGGAACAAGATGCGAGAAAACAAGAATGTATGTACGATTTATTAATTAAACCATTGATGACATTGGAAAGTAATCAACTGGGAGACGGTAATGTGTTTAATGTCGATTTTACATTTTGTACGTAATATAATGACTTGACAACTTTTTCAGTACGAAAATAATCGCAAATTATTAAACATAATCTTCTCTTTAAAGATCACTTTTAATAAATTTTGATGGCATTTAATTGAGTTGCATCAAATTTTCAGAAAAGTGGTTCTGAAATTGTTAATTAACCAAAAGCGATTTTGCGATTACTATAAAGTTGAGATTTATTTTGATACACAAAAAAGACACCTGAGAAAGTAGTGCACAAATTATCGGTTGCAAGTAATCGTTACAGCAAAAGGGTAAAGATGAGGTCAAAAGGAGCATCAGAGATTTCTTTTTTTTCAGATATATCGCTGACAGTTTTTTGTCAAAATGTGTGATTTGATTTATTTCAATAGAATATTTTTTCAACTTCAAATGAACAATATTAGATTCTATACTTCTTGTTGCAAAATTAATAATTTTTATTTTCTACAATGTTTTATAGTTAAGCGTGATAATAAATGATAGGCGATAAAACTGTATTTTATTAAAGTCTAATGATGTAAATAATGGAAGTGACATGACGACAAATTACAACAGTTACTTGAGTTGCATTTTATTAATAAATAAAGAACTTTAATGACTCTTATCAGATGAACTTTGCTTCTTAGCATCTAGATAAGATAATTGTAATACAGAAAATTATATTTGTCTTTAATATAATTTTTTTATTCAACTATGAGTTTTACTTTCAAACTGTTTGCATTTAAAAAAAATGTACTTTTCGAAAGTCTATATTTAATCATAAAATATTTAAAATTTACTTTTAATTAAGAAACATGATATTTTATGTTTGTAGAAAAAATATATCATGTTGAATTTAAAATCCAAAATGCGTCTTTAAAATCAGTTTTATTATCTAAATTCCCGTAAATTCCTGTATCAAATGTCTCCTGTTTTTATGACAAAAACGTTAATTTTATTGTCTTACTGATTTTGTAATTTCTGACATCCTATAAAATATTATGTCTAAAAATTTCGTGAGTAAAATTTATGTTTTTGAAAAAACTACAACAATGCATTATCCGAAATAACAAAAGAGCAATTTAATTATTATTCATAAAAAAAGCAAAGGCCAACTGTAATGAACAAGAAAATGAAAAAATATATTTGTTAAGGACAATGACAGGTGTAATCTACAATATTTTTAAACGCAAATGATTTACTCACATCTACCATTTTTACTGACTTGTCCTCGTGTTTCCTTGACACTTTCTCTTGTGCCGAGGGTCTGCCACTTGTGAACACTGTGCGCGGACATTGGCGGATACTCGCTCTTCGATTGGTAACCGTTGTACTGAGGGCCCGCAGAACTATCGTAAGACTTTAGATCCCTTTGATTGTAATGCATCGTCACTAGTGGTTTTGACGTCGTCCTCGTGATCGTTAATGGCTCTGCGGTTGTTGAGGTTGTCATTGATGACTCCTCATCTTCTTCGTCTTCTTCGTAATCCTGAAGACAAAAAAAGACGATTTCATATTTATCATCCTGTTAGCAGACTTAACTTACACATGTCTTCAACTAAAATTAACACTTTTCAACATTTAAAGACATTATAAAATTGATAAAAAGTCTTTTCATCTGACTTCGTTTCGCAGATTTAGAGATTGCATTTTTTCGCGAAACTATTTTGTTTGCTTTATAATAAGCCGACTTATGATTCACAATAAAGTATACGTATCGCAGAACGGTATTCTGCAAATAAATCACTTAAGCCGTAGAATAAAAGATCTTATCGGCGATTAAACTGCTCTGTGTTGACGTGTATTTACTGCATTTACAATAGAATTTTTTTCTGCCCATCTTTTACTGTGACATTTTTGTAACGGAAAAAGGGAACTTCGCAAGATTTGAACAGACATCTGGGTTGCACATTTCGCACAGTGTTTACAGAGCATAAGATTCGGCAAGAAATTTTATAGACACTTTTTTTTAACTTTCAAGCTCTTTTTCTTGTCAACATCTAAAGTGATGAATTTTTCTTCCATGCTAAAACTTCAAAATCTATGAAGAGAATTTTTTTCAGAAAATAAAATGATTGAAGTTTCAGAATCGATTAAGAATAATATAATTTTTTCACAAGATAGAATAATGGAAATTTCAAGTTACAGACTTCGATTGAAAATAATTTGTAATTCAATTCTCGGCAAGTGATTGACGAGAAAAGTGGATTTGGATCTTACGTGTATAATTCTGTATTTACAATATACCGCCGTGTGATGAATCGTTGGTTATATTTAAGTGAGCTACCCGATCGCCGATCGTCTATTACGATAAAGATAAAAGCCACAAGAAAAGTGATTGAGACGTCGCTGATTTTCAATCGCGATTATTCTTCGTTGCTGCTTTGAAAATGATCACGATGTCCCCGGACGACATTTTGCACGTGGGTGAATATTGTTAAATGAACTCATAACACAAGAATTACAGCATGTGTCAATAAAAAATTCGAAAATAATTTGCATTTGCATTTTAATTGACCTGGAGGATCATAGCAAGATACTGTAAGCAACACAACAAAAAGTTCTTTTCTAATATCAATTGTGAAATAACGATTAAATAATTACTTAAAGAAAATGTTAGTAGAAAGCCTTTAGAATTCTGAGAATACATTTTATAGTATTATTAATGCCGGTGCAGATAAAAGAATTGATTTTAAAAATCATATTTAAATGCAATGTTAAGAAAATACTTTTTTAATCGCAATTTTATGGATAATTTACCGTTAAATTTTATTGAAATTTACATTTGAAAAGTATTTACTCGTTTTCCATTACGCATTTTGTTGTTGTTTTTTTTTTTTTTTCTGAAGATATTTGATATGAGGTAATGCATTCATAATATTTACATGTATATAGTAATAAATAAAATACTCTGAAAGAATTGTGAAATTTTGTGCAGTACAGTGTGCAGCGATGACGGCTGAAAATGGGCGGGAATCCGATCGCATTAATATTCGGCATTGGACACGCACTGCAGCAGACAATGAATGGTTAAAGATGTTGCGTATCTTCGGGCAACGCGATCATATCAGGAATAGCAAAATACTTTAAGCCCACCCACATAGGGCACCAGCATCGTTTCCCATCTTGTAAGAACACCGAAAATTCTAATACACTGACATGCCCTCATTATCCAATTTCTGGGACAATTTATTATCATCTCATTTTGTTCTCAAAATATATCTCAATTACAACAAACAAATTAATAATAACTTAAGTATCTTAGTGAGTATTTTAGTTTAAGATTTTCCAACAAAAAAATCCTTAAAATTACAAACTTTTAAAGTTCAAAAAATACTAAATTAAAAATCCTAATAAGTTTTATGGGGTTTTTCAACTTGTAGGATTACCCAAGGAGCATCTAAAATCTTGAACTTCAAGAATTCAAAAAGTTAAAATAAGTATATTAAAGAGTTTTTAAAGAACTTACAATTTCAAACTTTAATATTGAAATTTTTTTCATTTCAACATACTGTCTTCTGATATAAAAAGTAATCGTGGTTCGCATTAAAGGAAGGGGTAATAAATGAGTGTCCTGGCACTTATGCAGAACGTGGCAACGCCCATTACGCGGATCAGCATTAAAACGCGTTTATTTGCGGTGGAAGGAAGACGCGGAAGGCGTAAGACTTCGTGTGCGATCGTTGTGCGAAATGCGTGCTGTTCCGAGAAAGGAATTGCCGCGATGCCAGGCTGTCTGCTACCGATCGGGAAAGCCATGGCGACCATAACTAACGACGATCGGCACACGCATGATAGGTTTATTGCTATACTTCCAAGAAGCAAACACCTACGAATTTTGTCGAGGCAAATCCGCGCGCTTCCGATTCTCTTTTTGTTTATTCTTCATCCTAACACAAAAAAGTCCGGATTATCCAAGTGTGTATTTTACGGCCACTGTTTGGCAAGTACGCGGAAAGAGATAACCTGAAAAGATTCGTAGAAATTTATTGGCAGATCAGTTTTCTTTTTCTGCTGTTTCATGTTGAGGGTATAAATTTTTGTGTAAATGATTGTTGGCCGATAAAATGTTTTAGCCATTAAAGTAACTTACTTTTTCATAAAATTAATTTTATAGTTATGTTAATAAAATTATAAAAACTTAGAGGGACAAAAGTGACTAATTGAAATTTCGAATTTTAATTATAACTTTTCGAAAAAAACGTGTTTAGACGTAGTAAGATTAGTTTGTGAAAGCTAATTGGCCAGACAACAAGAAAATTAATGACGAAACAATATGTAAATCAGCGCATCGCAAACTATTGGCTTGTATTCAGCGATAACGGTGCAATTGCACGAAAGTCAACGGTATTTGTCACCGTAGTGGTTTGACACTCCCGGTAACTAGTTCGCACGACGACTCCTAAGTAAAATTATTAAGATTTATGCAGTGATTGCAGTCGCTAATCGAAATGGCGCCAGGCATTTGATCAATTTTTGAGCGTGTGTACATTAGCTGAAATAGGCAAACATAATTAAATGTTAATTATCATTTGTTAAGAAGTCACTCCGAACTGTCGATAGAAAATGTATTTATATAAAATGTCATACATTTTTTGTATGAAAACAAAAAGAATTAAACAAATTAACAAGTACATAATTGATAAATCTATAGAAATGATTAATTTAATTAATTCAAAAAACATTAAGTCTGGATATTGAATTAAGACAGAATTAAACTGCTTGTTAACATACAGGCACTGCATGAGTAACAATTTTTTCTCACAAAGATAGTTTACGATGGACGGGAAACCTATTTCATGTTGGACTATAACTATTTTGACCTGTGACATGTATGTTTTTTTTCATTTCTTTAAAGGTTTGACACTCGTAAAATTATATTCCAAACTTATATAACCCTGAAATTTGAGTTAAAATAAAAAGTAAAAAACTTACTTCTATTAAAATTGTCTGGCTTATAGAGCAGTATTTTTTTTCCAATCGATCCTACAGTTTTTGTTTAAAAAACACAAAAAAAGCACACACATTTTTGTTATTGTTACGCAAGTATTTTTTTTTTAGCTGGCAGAGATTCATCGGCTGCAAGGTTCTTGAATTGATCAGTTTGCTTTGGTGTATATAGATAGATATATTGTATATACGTTAACTGAGCTACAAGCGATGTCGCATTTAATTTGAATACAACAAAATGCAATTGAGATATCATTTTAGACATTTTAATCGCGTGCCTACTGTCAGACTATATGACAAATGCTCTCATGAAGGCAATTGACATAACGCGCATTAATATCAGCAACAATTAGACCCGGGGTAATGCATGCTCAAAACGTTTGCTTTCATTTAATTTAACATATGTAAATATTAGAAATTTATTAATCTATGTCTGTAGTCAAAAACTATTATGTTTTTAAAATTCAAGTGTTTCTTTTTTAAATGATAAAAATACAATTAAATGATAAAGAACAAATAAAATTAAACGAAAAAGTAAACTCTGCTAAATTTTCGGAGTATTAAAATGACTTTTTATATACAATGTTGTTCTTGTTATAATACAACTTTTTTGCGTGTCCGAAATAATCATGCTTTTCAGAAAGAACGCACACTTTTCATTTATAATTTAAACTTCTCTTTTCCAACTTGCTTCGCAGGTCTTTTCGGCTAAAAATACACTACACTGTGCAGTTAACGAAGAATTAACATTAATTAAGGTCCACTTAATAAGATACTTATATATTTATCATCTGTATTTAATCTTTTTTGCTTGAATCAGATTAATTAGTAACATATTTCTGAAAACGTACAGAAGCATTGTAAAGATAAAAAATTAATTAGTTCAATTATTCCTATTTATCTGTTACAGATCATTTTTTTGAGTTTAAAAAATGTACAAATAAATTGCATTAATTATGATTAAAACAATTTTTCTGTTAAAGCAGTTTCAATGAAATTTTATTTAAAACAGCAATTTTTTCGTACCTTATTTCAAAGATGATTATATCCTCAACTTAATTGAACACAGTGAGAAGGCACAAGTGAACATCAGTATATATATGAGAATTTATTTTTTTTATATTATTAAAAAATATTTATTATGACTTTTAAAAAATTCAAAGACAATAGTTTTTTCGTAAAAGCAAAAGTTGTTTAAAAAAGTAATTAATTTTCCTAAATTTAATGTAAAATTTTCAAATTAACCCCGTAGAAAAAATTATACATATATATTTTGTAAACAGCTAAACGTTTATTAAAAGATTAAACCTAGTGTGAAATTGATAATGACATGCACGTCAGACAAGTCTAAGAAAACCCCGGAACAAAAGGTCCATGTCAATATTTCCGCAGATTTATATTTGTTGAATTGAGGCCAATTTGAGTTTGTCTTCTGATGACCTCGATCATAATGTGATTCTCGTAAATTCGCTCGAACAAATCCGTCTCTGCAACACCGACACCTGCACTCGTGAAATTTCAGCGCGCTTTCGCCCGGCAGGCATTTCACGTCGCACATATATTGAAAAGCCGTTGAATGGGGCAATAGTCGTGCCGTGCATTATTAATACCACTGAGAAATAATTCTAATAATTAACTGTTGATGTGTTAATTTTCAAAAATGAAAATATATGACAACGCCTGGGTGACATAAATCAGGATTATCGAAAGAGCCTTGGGAATCATTTGAATGATATGTGCTGGGCTTATAAACAGCATGTTAATGTCTACTTTGAATTAAGAGTTCATTTATGATTGAAGTTAATCTTTGTTTTTTTATTCCAGATAATTACATGTTATAAAATGACATTAGAATAATTTCGATTAGTTAATCACTGCAAAAATATAAAAGTCTCCGAATGTTCATAGATAAGCTTAAACAATTGTAGTATTTTTAATTTTATAATTGAGTTCAACTTTTAAATTGAAATTTATGAGAACATTTTTTTACATTACATAATAATTACATTTGTATTCAATAAGTTTTATCTAATTAAAATGTATTGGTTATTTGAAGCAAAAAAAAGGGTAATCAAGATAATCACACAGAGGTTCATGAATTTCAGAAACGGCGCACCTTGTCGTGGTACCTTCATTTCAATAAAATCACAGGGTGTGTTCAAATTAAATTACCATTGTAAGAAAAAACAAGCGTTTCTTTGCGACCTTTAAATGTATAACAAGAAACCGATGAAATAACGGGAAAATCACGTATGACACATACTTATATACACATACAATAACATGTTATATTTTATTTTTCTTCGTAACAAATATGTTTCTAACTCTTATGAAAATATTAATAATAATAAAGTTTCTTTAATATGCCGTTGACAACTAAATTGCGGATATTTCAAGACAATTACCACAAGTTAAATCGAATTGGCATATTTATTATACAATTGTGTTTTCTTATTATCCCGCGTTAAAGAGCGGCGTGAGCAAAGAAATCTGTACGATATAATTCTCACCCTTGCAAACACCTCAGGTGTCGATAATGGCGTAATCAATCAAGTTTGGAACTCGTTTTTTATCCAGTTATTATATTTATTACCATTCAGAAATATTACTATTATCCTCTCACTGCGCTGTTTCGTCTTAAACTTGCGGGATATTTATGACTTTTATTTTTGACAATTATAAACATAAATCAATTGACGAAATTAATATCCTTCAAACATCCGTCGGATAATGTTGTCGGGATTATTGAAAAGTGAGATTTCCGAGAGGTAATTGAATTTTGAAAAGGAAATCAATTTATTTCTTGGGTTTTGTTTGGCAAGAAATAAATATATGATGTAAGAAAATTGAAAATTGATTAACCTTTTTTTTTAATGTTCACATATATTTTCTTTTTCTTTGCGTGACCAGCGGAGCTAATACTTGTTGAAAATCGAGCATAGTTTTTAAATGTTTTTGGAAGCTTTGCTTTGAATGAACCTTATTAAAGCAGCAAAGATCATCTTATCAGATCGTGTTTGACATGTTTAATTGATTTGCAAAAATGACTGATACTCAGTTATAAAAACGTTCAAAATTAAGTTTAAATAAATAAAGTAAATACATATTTCTACTGAAAATATAATTATATTTTTGGATAATCGATTTTTTCATCAGCTTATTGATTTAAACATGAGATTTAAATTGTGTACGTTAATACTTAGGTAATCCTAAAATCATGAACTTCAAAAGTTCAAAAAACCTAAACTGAAATTCCTAAAAAGTTTTATGGGATTTTTCAACTTAGGATTTTCCAAGGAACACCTAAAATCATAAAAGTTCAAAAAACAAATAAAATAAGAATCATAATGAGTTGTTGGTTTAAACATGAGATTTAAATTTGTGCGTATTACATGACAAATTTTATAATAGGACTTTGGGAGTATACGCAACAAGTGTAGAATATAACGCCCCAGAGAATTCTTCGGGTGGACCGTGTCTGTAAATCAAAGAGCAAAGAATGCGACTGGTGAAACCAATGGGATTCTCTGTGACATACCCAGACTAGTTGACATTCATTTGCCGTGCAATATACTATATGGAAAGGCGTCGCGGAATAAATATTATTTCTTAGAGGACATATCTCGAGAGAGCACAAAATTTGGCATTCATAATGTTTTGTTCACCAGAGAATTGCAGAAACTAATCTTATCCGAGCATCGTCACGATATTTATAAAGTTCACGTTTGAACATTTTTCGCCTGCATTTCAAACTTTTCTTTATCAAAGTTATTGGAATAGATATTAAATATGATCATATTTAAAAAATTTACGCTTAATTGAATACGCGCTTCATGTGAAATTCAAAGGTTGTAAATATGAAATAAATGCTGAACTGTAGATTAGATTATTTTATCGTATTAATTGTAAATGATTAATTGAATTTTACTTGATAATAATTTATATAATCGTTAAAAACGTGGTTTGTAATATGATTCAGCTGAACAACAACAAAAAATGCAAAATAGAAATGTTAGGAATAAATTGTATTCATTTATCGGATAAGTGAACTAGAATTGATTTACAATAACACAATTTATTGCTCACATTAACAATTATAAAAAGTTATCCAATTTAATGAGTTTAGACAATAAATTTTTGTTTTGACAGTTGAAATAATTTTCTTTAGGAGATACGATTAAAAGTTAATATATTTAAGCACAGTTACATAATCTGTCTTCAAAATTATATTATTTGGCCATCTGATTTCAGTTGAAAGTGTCGTGTTGAATTTTAGCCTCGAGCACTTTTGGAGGAAGTCAAAATCCGTAACTGACTGTATGCAAAAGCGTCAAGGATACTAAGTGCAAACTAATCTTGTCGAAATGCAGACACGTTGGTCTGCGAATTTTCATTACGAGGAAGCGCCGTGTTCGAATTTAACAAAAATAAAAAAAAACAAAAGCTTGAAAAGACAAGCTGAATTATATGCGAATGCCACGACCGGATATAAAACAGACTATAATTAAAGGGACTTTGTCGCATCTGTCAGGAAAATAAAATTTACATTTCATTATTATTTTGTCGATAAAACTTTTCTGTATTAAAGTTTTTTTCAGCAACTACGTGTGAGTCATTTGTATTGTAGGTGGCTTTTATGACCGACTTCCGCATCATCTCTAGCAATTAATAATTTAAGATTTTACGCTGTTCGAATTGCTTATACACAAATTGAACATTACTTAGCCATATTAATGCTTAAAAAAGTATTATTTTAATTGTTTGTTATCATTTTTTAAAAATCTATAACTTGAATGTCTTTAGTATTCATTTGTTGTTTCCGATTCAGAGACGGATTTAGAGCGCATAAAAGTGGACACACTTGGTTCTTTCAGTACATACAGAGTACACAAGGCGATTCCTCGAAATTAAGTACACTTTTTGCCAAGAAAAGTTGTACGTGAAAACACATGTTTAAAGTCAACAAATTGCCGAAACAACGTCTTAATTAATCAAGCTAATTTCATAATCAAAAATTGGCCAATTATTGTTACGAGTAACTTTAATATTACCCAACTTTGTTTTCGTAAATTAAAAAATAATATTATGGTAATGGTTATAAACAAATTTTTCCAACGATAATTTTATTTAAACTTTAATTTTATATAACTGAATCTAAAGTGTTACAAAAGATTAAGTGTACTTTTTTTTGAAATTAAGTAAATAAAATTATAAAATGAACAAAATTTCACTTAGTTGGCTGTAATTAACTTACATTTAAATGAACTCTGTCGGATTATACAAAGTAATCTATATTATGACTGATTCAGTTTATCGACTCATTCTCGAGACTTTGCAATGGAATCATATTCATGAAGATATTATACCAATGCTGTCATCAAAACAAACTGGTTACGAATAAAGCAAATAAAGTAACTTTCAGAACTGTCAAGTTACATTTTAGACCTGTTTGCAAAATTGTATATAATATATCCCTTCGCAATAATTTTATGACAAAGTTTATCTATGATAATTTCTAAATTATCAATTAAATTTATTAAATTAAATTGCAAATAATCAATCAGAAAATTATTCTTAAAATTCTTTTACTTAAAAAGTGTTAAAGACTTTAAATATTGTTTTATTTTATTAAATTGCAAATTATCAGTCAGAAAATTGTTCTTGAAATGTTTTTAATTAAATAATTTAAAAGACTTTAATTGCTGTTTAATTTTGAATTCTGGTTAAACTCGTACATAAACTTCCTTTTCAGCTACCAAAATCCTGTTTGCTTGTGATAAAATTGTAAATCCATCTGTGTTTATCAATGGAATGTTTGAAATGATTCATATAACGTGTGAATCTGATGTAAAAAAATGTGCAGCTATTTTTGGAAGCATTTTGTATTAAATTGGCGAAAATCAAGGATGTTTTGTCGAGTGATATGAGTTAATTTTTTGTCGTCGTTGTTTCATATAACAATCAACATAAAATAAATCACACTTTACTGTGACAGAAGACGTTGAACTATTTTACGCGAATATTTTTATTGTCACATCAATAGTATGATTAAAGTAAGAAAGATCAAATGTAACAAACAATAATCTTAAACTTTATCCTTCAAGTAGTTCAGCTTTTATTTTCATTCAGAAAAAATATTTCTTTTAAGTCATTAATACAACAATTTTCATTTTTTTCAAACTTTATTGTTCATAATACAGAATGATATATCAATAAAAAAATTGCAGCCATGAAATTCTTTTGAAAAAAATACATAAGTCAAGATTATGTTACAGTTTTAATTACAATAATTTTTGGCTGGACAAATGGGAACGAAAATAAAGGCAATAGCGAATTGATGTCTATTATGCCACACGCGCGAATAAAGTCGTCGAGTCATGGCTCGAGGCGAAGTTATCAAAACTCTGATTAATTACTTCAAGTATAACCGCCTGTGAGTATAAGTTGCCGCTTATAAATTCTTATTTTCTCATATTTCTTCGCGCCTTTCTCTTCCCTTTTGATTTCATTACTTAATTTTCGTTTTAGGCTATTGATGAAATAACATCTCTTCATTTATTAGGTTCGTCATATATTTAATGACTTTATAAATAAATTAAAATAATTTGCTCTATTTGTTCAACCATAAATTTATATTAAAATACTTCAGTTTTCATTACATCATGTATTACATTCATTACCTATGTTTGATTAACATCATTTTGTAACTTGTATTTACTTTTCTTTTAATTTTTATAGTCCCTTTTAATTTTTATTGCAATCAATTAATTGTTTTTGTCAAATATTGTAGGTTTCATTTGTTAATGTTTTTTCTTTGCATTTATGTCAATTTGAATAAAATATTACACTTTTTTACTATTACCAGGTATTTAAAACCAAACTAAGTATGATTTGTGAACGTCCGATGTTTTTGGTTACTTTTTTTATGAATCGTAAAAGACCGCAAAAGAATGCTTATAGAACACTCTAATAAAACTGTATAATTTAACACCATTGAGGATTGTCTATATTACTATATTCTGGTAATAAAATTTTTGAACCAAAACATTTTATTGCACACTTTTTTGTTCGCATTAATTAAGTTATTAAATTTAAATTTTTTGAAACTGCAAATCCATGTCAAAACTTCAAATCTTTGATCTGCAAAAAATTTCCATATTGAAGTAATATTTTATTTCTTTATAGTTTATTAAAATTCATTGACGAAAAAATATTTGATGAAAGAATGGCAAACACAAATTGTAGCTCGAGGAAACAGTATTTAATAGAAACCCTATACATTATGTATTGAGCTGAAGAACAAATTACCGCTGATTGGTGGGATATAAAGAAAAAAAAGTTTTTAATCCTCATTGATTTAAAATGAGACTTCGCATGTTCACCTTTGACTGTAGAATTATGCAAATCTGCATATGAAAAATGTCATCCTGCGGCTATGTTTATCAAAAAAGCAATATAAAATAACTTCTATCACATACCAAGTCATTTTCAGAACACATTCGCATATGAAAATTTAGAGAAAAATTCTTAACTTATGAGTACTCAAAGATCACGTACCCAATAAGAATCATCGAAACGTGATTGTCATAGAAATAACACATGATTTTACGAAGAATTCGTCACGAGTAGAAAACTAAACGACAATATTTGTTTTATTAAGTGTTTGAAAAGTAATGTTTCATTAATGAAAAAATGGAAGATGCCTTCTTTTTAAAAAAAAATTAAATTACAATTTTAATTTATTTGCAAAATCAATAAAAAAAATTACATAATCAAATCTTTTTTTTTAAACAAATTACTTTATTTGTAATTGATGCAAGTGCATCTTGAGTGCCTAAAACCAATACGATTTGGATCCGATCCAAAGTATCGTTTGGAAGAAAGACTGACAGGTTTCGGGTAGCAAAATATGAAAATTGTCTGCGTAACTGAGTTGAAACTCGAAAAATGTGAAACATCCTCTCAAAAGAGGCAAAAATAAATCATAAGACACAGTTGCTGACTCACAACATGTTTGGAATCCTGAAATAAACAAATCTTGCATATTCTAAATGAACTTAGAATAGTTTTATAGGAATACTTTAAGAAAATATTTTTAAACAAAAATTGCATTTCAAAAATCAAATAGTTGTCCATACTATAGTTACAATTATTTTTCTGAGAAGAAAATCGTAAATTTCTAAATGAAATTAGTAGCAAATCACTGTGATCTGCAACAATTTGTGAAAAAATATTTCACAAATTGGCACATTGTTTGAGCTTTTTCTCATCGTAGTTGACCCGCATGTATCTGGTAATGTGAACGCCATTGCACGAGTGATGTTTATTAATAGAAGTTCTGTGTTCAAGCGGCAAGACATTGATAAATTGACAGTACCTGATGTAGCTGTGGCACATGTGTTATAATAAGTTTCACCAAATTTCCGCAACGGTGTTCACACGCTAAAAGTTAATGGACAATTATTTCACAACCAACCTATTCGAAATAAAGATTTTGCTATAATTTGTTTGTCTTTTTTCATATTTAATTGCTTTATTTTGATTTTTAATAAATGAATCTGTAAGAAAATAATTAAAAACTTATAAAATAAATCATTTAAAACTTGTATTAGAATTAAATTCTTCATACTTCTGTTATAAACAAACAAATTATTCCAAATAATCAGAATCTTTTAAGAATTTGTTTAGGAGTTCTTCAAGTTTTGATCTTTCATTTCTCAAAATTTGAATAGCTTGGTTTACATAGAATGTATAATATTTGATTTTCAAATATTGAAAGTGAACATGGCTTGTATATCTATACAAGTTATTATTATTGTTATTTTTTTAAATTTCAATCATCTTCGGTTCTATGTAGTCAGTTTTGTCTAGGTTTTGCAGAATGAAAGATAATAATGTGTTAAAAATTCAGGCTAAATCACGAAAAAATCTGACTATTTTTAGTTAATGTAGGAAACACCTTAACAATATCACAAATGTTTGCACAATAGAAAATGATTATCGCTCTATTAACTGGGCTCTTTGTGTTTGGATTAAGCTTTATCTTTATTAAGTGAAACTCATTATGATTATCTGCCCGCTCTATTAATTCTGATAAAATTGAATTCTTCATTTTTCATTTTTCATTTTGCTTATTCTATCACTGAGATTGCTGTAGACAGCACTTTTTTTCGCATTTTCAATTTTCAAATCATCAGAATAATGTAAGTGTCTTTGATCTTTTTTAATGGCGGCTTTCCCTGACTGATAGTGCTTTCAAATAAGCTCGGAGCTTTTGAAAGAAACGTGCACTGGCCTCTGGCGGTCTATATTTATGGCTTTCGCGCACGATACACAACACGATTATGCAATTACTGATCCGCTGTAAGTCTGCAGAGAGGAGCCTTTAGGGAAAATGCTCCATAAGTCTGGATAGCAAAATTCGCGAAAGATATTAAGTGACTTTTCTGGACGACAACATTTTTGTCTAAATATATAACTCATTTTAAAATTATTCTAAATTCGCTTTCAGTTATGAAACTCAAAAATTGAATGTGCAAATTTGAGAGAAATACATTTTGACATTTACCTTTTTATGAATCTACACAGTGTCATGCAGATGCTTAACTACCTTAAAACACATATATCTCTCGGACATTCCATTTGCAAAATATACATTATGGGACATAAAGATGAGACTGCTTCATGTTGAATACATCCCATAAGGTATTTTTTTTTAATTATTCAAAAGTGAACGTGAATAATAAAATATGTAACTTTTGTCATCAACGTTTTTGATAAATACAAAATTTGTGTCTTCGATTTCTATTACTTTTTACGTAAATGTTTAACTTGTTCTATTTTAACTGCAATATATTCACTTATTTGCTCTAGTAAGAATATTATAATATGAATATTGTGATACAGCTATCTATATGCTAATTTTTACTCTACACATTTTATGCTGGCACCTTATCACCTGTGGAAATTTAATGTATCATCATTAACTTTTTCATCAATTTTTGCAAAGCAAATTAAAAGTTTAATTCTTAAGTTTTTTTTTCAAATCCAAAGAAATTATTATTTTTGTTAAGAACAATTAACATATCACACCTAATCATTTACTGTTATTCTGTTTCTGTTTTCTGGTTTTCACGTCACTTCGAGTCAAGACTTCAACAATTATAGAACTCGCAGCTTCAGGGTATAAATTAAAATGTTTTCAAGTATTAGACTGATAAAGTAGATGTAATAAGTAACGAATTGTCGGCAATTCCGTCTGAAGCCACGTATAAACTTTGTGTGGGTGAACGAACGTGCTCCAACGCAGTGCTTATCTCTTTGCGATGCGACTTAATGAAATTAGACGCTCGTTATGCCGCATAATCGTTGGCCTATGCACGTTTAAGTCAACTTGATAAATCGCAACTAAATGATTGACCTAACTGTTTTTGCAAAAAAAATAAATAATTATTCAGAAAACAATGTTTTTGCTTATTTTTTTACAAAGTCCAATATAAAATTTAATGTAGAAAAAAATAAGTAATTAAATAAGAAGTTTATTATATTAATTGAATTGAAAAAAAACACGTAATTAGATTATTTGCTTGAATAAACGAGAAAGTTTTTAGATATTGAAAATTTATTGTCTCGCAATTAGTCTTTTTTTTAAATTGAATTTATTCACTGTTAACAGTACATATATTAATACGATTTATATAGGAAACGATACTTGAAGTAGCAATGAAGTGTCTCTTGAATTAAAAATATGAGTTTGTTGAAATTGCAGAATACATTATGATTACAGTATAAGCAAGCGTTTTTCGATTAATTAAATGTTCGATTTATGATACAGAAATCAATGGAAAATTGTTTTTGTGATAATTCTCTTGTATAAAAATTTAATTTATAAATCAAGAGCAATAAAATAAGTGTTTAAAATTATTGTTCATTTTTTACCGTCTATTCAATAATTCAAATTAAATATTATTGAGAGAAATTCATTTAATTAATGATGTAATTATCTTCTTTTATGTTACAATAGTCGATTGATGGAATCACAGTGATCTCTTTTTTTTTATTTAGTTTAAAAAATATCAAACAGAATCGAGCTTTTGCCTGACCTTGATTCAGGTATTCAGGTTAAACACATCGTCTGCGTGAAGCAGAATATGTTTCTACAAAATGTTGATACTTTAAAATCCCAATTCCATTTTGAATTGTTTAATTTTTCAAATTTTAAGTTCCAAACTTGTAAAACAAATAGATATAAAGTTTATTTTAATATTGTCTTTTTTATCTCAAATTTAATCAAAGCAAAATTAATAAATTTAAATAATTAAATAAAAATTTTTTAAATATCATTTTGTATAAAGCTCAATATTTTATTCTTAATTTAAATTTCTTCCTTAACCTTTACTAAAAAGTTCGTTGATATCTAGAATTACGTTCAGTAAATCACCACTCATTAAACTTACATTTCTGTTCAACGCATTCCGTACACGTATAAAATAGTCAATCAAATGTGTGCAGCTACTAATTATGGCAAAAACTAATTGACTGAAAAATTACTCAATTATCCACGATCCTTACTGTATTAACGGTTGCCAGAGTTAATAAAAATATTGATTCGCGTGGCACAATCTGTACATAATCTGCCTGATTGGTTACAGTTGTCTTTAATAATCTATTAAATTAATATCAAAACGTTTATAAGCCGGTAGCATGCACAAAATACGAAAATACCTGCGGATTTCGGCCTCATTAATCAGGTTCCCTTTTTTTTATTCAATTTCGTTTTCGGGGAACCGGCCTTGGTTTCTTTATTTTTTTTCTTCTTCTTTTCATCTACGTGTTCCTAGTCCAGCTACTTATTTCTCGCATGAATGGCGGATAAGTAGCTAATCGAAGTGACAGCACATGAAGTTGAAACTCGGATTATGTCCCTTGGATCATTTAAAATAAGCTACTTTTAGGATTTCACAAGTATTACTGAATTTTGAAGTTTAACAAAAAAGTATATTTATAATAATTCCTCTTAGAGAAGAAACTTGATAAAAAAGAGGGCTTTCTCTTTTTGTCTGTATTATATCATATGTAAATTCACATTGTCCATATGCTCATCCTATTTTTTATCATAAATCTCTGGATCATAAATAGCTCTTCTTAATTTGAATTTTGGTTTTAAATGTTACGGCATACATATTTCCAGTACAGGTTTCAAGGGAATTGGATCTATTTTGAGATTAAATATATATATATATATATCGTTATCGGCTGACCCTCAGGTCTACTCTGGAGTGCACCTTCTCGAAGAAAAAACCAGATGACCCATCGTAATAAAAATCTGCTTACTCAAATATTAAAGCAAACATCTGACATGCTTCCGTCTTGTATTTGTTTCTTTAAAAAGATAGTCTGTGTCAAAATATTTGTTTAGATAATACGTACTTTCGTATAATGTATAGGGATATACGAACACGTGCTCCAATTAAAAAAGATAAATTGCTTTTTAAACATTTCTTGATTGTGATATAAATGGGTAAGATTTTTTTTGTTCAGTTCAAAATTAAATATATTCTTTTCAAAATGGATAAAAAATTATTTTATTTGATATAATTAATGTGCAGAAAATTTATTTGATATCTAAACATCTATACAGTTACTTTATTAATCATACAATAACAAATCGTGCCACACATTGCGATGAGCTTTTATGATTAATTGTTCTCGCTAACGATCACGAAATGATATTAATTTCAAGATCAATGATTTATTTTATATAATCAACTGTCGTGATTCAAAAGTTTCGGCCAGATACGAAACCAAAAAAGCATTACGATTTCCGTAGAAACAAATATTTTATCAACATTATCTTCGGGTATTGTGTTAAAATATTAAAGCAAATAATATAAGTTGATTACATTATTTTTTATCTCAAATTATTTTTTCTAATAATTTATTTATCGTAAAAATTATTGTCTTTGACAATTAATTAAAACAAGTAATTATAAAGTATACCCTTGAAAATTATATCATTAACAAAATATATTAAAGTGAAATTCGTTTTATATCTGATAAAGAACGATCAATTTCATGCCAATTAATTATCATCGATTATCATAAAGGTGTAACTTTGTCAAGAACAAAAAATTATACACGGCGAAAGTTTATATATATAGCGAAAGTGCTATTAACTTTTTTTACAAAAAAAAAACAAACAAACAAACAAATTGTATTATTGTTCACGTTTTGTAAAATAATTGTGAAATTCAATTTAATCGCCTTAGCAAATGAAATTCAAATATATGCCTACTCAAAATCAAATTTATATCCATAAATATAAAAAATCAATTTATTACGTCATAAAATGGAAAATTGTTATAACAAAGTTTATGAATAAACATAACTTGTAATTCATTTCTGTGTTGAAACTTCTATGTCAAATAATAATAGCTGATGATTAAAATGTCAACGTAATTTGCCTCCTATAACACGTGTTATTCAATCAGCTTTTTATTAAACTGACAGGAAACTAGTCCCTTTTATCAAATCATGTTCTACGAAACCTTCCTTTTTCCCAACGATATTTGCTTCATTTAATTATGCAAGCAAACGAAGAAATAGCAAAACTTTTATCAAAAGTACACTTGTTTGTGCAACTTTATCAGCGCAACAAAATATTTCTACTGCTATAAAGATAAACTGTTATATGAAAATCGTTTTAAAAAAAAGACACTCACTGCAATATTATCCGCTTGCATAATGTTATCTTCAGCTTCGTTCTGTTCATCTTTCTCGTTCTCATCCAAACCCTTCTCGTTTTCTTCTAAGCCTTTCTCGTTTTCCATGTATTCCTCATAATCCGGATCTGCGCTCTTTGTCTGCGCACCATCTACCTTTTTGTTTCTAACGTCAACAAAAATCTTACTATGCACCGGCCCAGTATTCTCAACTACACTTTTCACCGAGTTTTTCATCGACCTGTTCAACGACGGGTCAAACCGCAAATTCCCATAGACGTCTCGTTTCAGATACTTGGCTATCTCCATGTCCCTCTTCGACGAGGGTCTTGAAGTGGTCGGACCTCCCGAGGTTAGTCTCTCGATAATATCATCAAACGTTCTCAGCGGAGGCTTACTGTCCAAATCGTTGTCATCCTCCTCATAATCCTCATCCTCATCCTTCCACAAGTAATTATTATCCCCATCCAAATCTTCATAGCTTTCATCATCATCATGGTTCTTTCTGGACACAGTCAAACTTGGCAGACTGGAATTGTTCAAAAATTTCTTCTTCCACAGTTCCGACCTGGCTTCCCTTTGCTCTGCCATGTAGTGGAACAGCTTTCTAAATTTGTCATCCTCGTCTTTTAGGTCTTCTCTATGGTGTTTCCTAAAATTGTTTCTTCTACCATGACCTGAATGGTCCTCATAGTGGTACCGTCTATATGGATCTAAATCCTCATAACTACGTTCCCTGTTGGGATGTAATCTACGGTTCTTGTCGTGGTACCGGTGATGGTAGTTTCGTCTTCTAGGACTATCATGCTGCCACCTTCGGTGAGTTCTATAGGCGACTCGTCTTCTGGGATAATAAGCCTCGTAATCCTCGTCAGAGTCCTCATCGTCCGGCCAGGAGTCGTCCTCATAATCGTCCCCATGCTGCCAGGCCGGTCTTCGCTGGGACCAATGCTGATGTCTGTGCCGGTGTCTGAGGTCTCTGCGGGGCTCCTGGTGCCAGTGCCTGGCCCCGAGGGCGAATTCGCAAATCAGGAGCACCAACAGCCAAACTGACGGTCTCATCTTCGGCGGCTCTGCGACAGTCGCTCACATTATCTCAGCTCCAATACCACCCTAGACACTATTGTAACCTGCACCCTTGACCTTGAAACATGTCTCCACGCCTTTCGCTCATTTAGAACGAAGGCTTTTCGTATCATTAAACACCAAACTGTAAAAAAATGGCAAACAAAAAAAACTAGAATTCCTTGTGAGGGGAAGAAAATATCGTTGGGGGTTCGTATTGTTGTCTGTCATACGCATGCACCGGCACCGGTTTTCGCGCTGAAGTTTCACATGGAAGAGCGTCCAATCGTATCGCGTTCCGAATGTCGCGGGCGACTGAGCCTGCGTCTATTACTGCTGAAGAGAATACGGGACGCAGGGCGCATGCGTGCAACATATAACAATCTCCCTTCCTCTTGCTCTCTCACGTTTGACAAGTCTTATGTGAGAGCGCAATGCCAAGCATTGTCAGATGATTCTCAGTTGTATGTCGACAGGTGGTTTTTTTTAAAAATTGAGACAATTTTTTTTCTAGAAACAGAATTTACTTAAGATTGTACACTTTTATTGGCTTAGAGTGAGAAAGTTTTGTGAGGGTTAAGTCGTGCGAACTTGAAGATATGGAGAGAAGAGATTACAGGGTTTAGGGTTCAGCTAATGATTGGTAACAGGCAACGGTGAATTGACCTTAGACAATTTTTATCCAAATAATGGTCTAAAGTTTTATTATTTTTCTGGAATTTTTTTTTCAAGATTTTTGAAAATTTAAGTTAGATTTATAGACAATTAGTATTCAAGTAATGGTCTAAAGTTTTATTAATTTTCTGGGATTTCTTTTTCTTTTGGTAATTTAATTTAGCTGTTTGAGATTATACATTTTTTTTAAATAAGTAGAGAAAGGATTTTAATTCAGATAAAATATTAATAAATAATTGTAGTACATAAATCTATGACACAACAACAATTAAAATAGAAGATTTTGCGTTTTATTGAATTTAGACTCGGAAGTAATTTATACCCACATTTTTGTCTCATTGAAATAAATTTTGACAGCACCATTTATCAGCACGTCGAGTTTTAATCAACTGCCCTAGATATTTAAACGGTGTTTAAAAATGCGTACTATTTTAATATTTGTACTTCTGTTTTCAAGTATGCATCTTGATCAAGAAAATGTCTATTTTGTACACGCCTCTTCAAGTTTCTAGTAACCATTATTCAAAAATAATTGAAGTTAAATTGTAATAGTTATATTTTCTTTTACAAAAGTTTCTAATGCATCAATTATTATTCGAAAAATATAATTTTATGATTTCTACAAAAGTTCGTGCAACAATCACAAATAACTTTTGTACCATGCGAGAATTGTAGAATTCAGGCACGTACCAAACGTTATAAACTCTAACAAAAAAAGTACGCTCACTATATATCTTTGGTATATAAAATTTGACATTGAAGAACCGATCATCATAAGTATGATCATAAATTATCCAAGCGGAATTGCCATTATAATAGAACCGGAGAACAGGAAAAATGTTGTTTTGTTCAAGTTCAACGTTGTCGGCGAAATTGGGTACGGTAATACTCAAATCAATAGCAAATCGTAGAAAAAAGCAGATGATTCTTAAAAGCAGCTGTGCGTGGTCGCGTGGCGTAGGTATTGGCTTCCTACAAAGCTAAGAATAATATTTGTCAACGCCTACGTTGCCAGTACAAAACAACAATAGAAAGTAACACCAAATAGGTGGCGAAAAATAAAGGACCAGAATTTTTTGCATAGAAAACGTATTTCTCTTTATAGATTTTCATTTGTAAATCTTATCAAACACTGTTATTTTTTATAGAATCAGTTTTTGAGTAAGTCAAGTATTGTAATTATAAAAAAAACTTACTTTTTGTATAAGTTTGAACAATTTACAAACGCATTTCAAACAAAAATTTTTTTGCCAAGAATATAAATTTATACATTTTCATTTGCAAATCGTATCAATTTATTAAGTAATTTTTCTAGAGATCAGTTTTCGAGTGAGTTTAGTTATGTCAAAACTTACTTTTTTTATAAATTTCACAAATTTGTAAATTTTGAATGATTTAATATTTCAACTTTTATGTGGGGCATTTCATGACAAATGTGCCACTACTCGAACAAAAATGTTTAGCTGTCAAATTTCAAATCGAAAAATAATTGTTCAATATGTAATAAAATACAGGATGATTTTAATTAAAAGCTTTTAATAAGAATAAAATATAATAATTTGATACGTATTAAATTTTATTAAGTTGGTGAAAATATCTAATTAGAAAAAAAATTTTTCGTTTAATCGGACAGAGTACATTTTAATGAAATCTACCTTCAAATATTGTTTGAAACCTTAACTGCAACATATTCAATTTCTAGGATGGAACAATATTTCGTTAGTAATTTATTTGCAACTTTTATTAGTATTTCCGAACATTTTCTTGGTTATAAACAAATAACAATCGAAAATCAAAATTGACAATTCTTTCACTGAGGAAAAAGTTGAAAGTCAAATCAACTCGTATTTTTAGTTAAAAAAAAGTAAAAGTTGTTTCTACTAGAATTTTGAGTAATATTGACTCAAAAATCTTCTTGATCATTCTGTTTAAGTTAGAAACTTAGTAGTTTTTACTCAAAATCGAAGTTGTTCTTTGATTGACTCAAAATATGAGTTAAAATAGTGCACAACTCAAATATCTAGTCAAACTGACTCAAAAAGTGTGTCAAGTGAACCAAG
>JABFPM010000967.1:0-23425 GCA_022817325.1 Idris sp. 1 HC-2018 | reverse complement strand
ATTCAGTAAGTTAATATTTGTCATCAATAATTATAAACAATAGAACATTTTTTATCACAACAATTATTACAAACAAAATAGTAGAATTTTTTATTTTTTGTCATTTCTTTCCATAAATTTTTTTTTAATTTATAAACAATTAACTTGATTATAAATATTTTGAAATTAATTAATTCTTTATTAAAACAAAGCTAATTGTCTTTTTTTTATTTAATTTTCAAAAAGTATCACCGGAAAAAATCATGTTTTTATTATTTTTTCATAATTTTTTTAAAAAAAAATTTTTTTGTTTAAAACTTAAACAATATAATAAACAAATCTTTCCATTGTAAAAACAATTTATTTTTATATTAATAATCACTAAATTGATAAAAGTATCGCAATTTGAATAGGTCAGTACTCTGTACTGACCTCGGCCCTAGATACCGACGCGTTAGTCAGTACAGTGTACTGACTTAGGAGCTGAAGGGTTAAAGACTGAAAAGCATAAAAATTAAAAAAAAAACGAGTTTTCATGATCAGTGCTCTAAAAAAATCATTTTTCTGCCCACAGAGTTTTGAAAGAATTGACGCCAGGCTCCAAATCTCGCACACGTTCATAATTTTATTATAACCTTCTTTCTCAAGAAATGTACTATAAATTCAGCATTATTCTATCTTTGTACACTACATTCCCTTAAATTTAAATTTTCATCTCACACAAATTAGTTTCATTTTCCTCTAAATCAGTTAGTATAATTTTTTTTAATAAACAAAATATATTTTCACCAAAGTATAAAAATTTTTATACATTTTCTAAACTTTTTGAAGATTTTGACCAATTTGACCAATTGGTAAAAATCTTAGTTAATTGACCAAATTTCGGTTCGACCATCAAAATCTATGTAACTCTAAGTGAAATATAATCATTTCGTTTATAAGTCAATATAAGATATTGAACGTTCACGATCAAAGGGTGAGTTATTTTGTTTAACTACATACACATGGTTGTTGTTAATATAAAATAACTTATAACAATTAGTACAATTTATCAATTGCCAGGTTTATTTAGGCCGTGGAATATGGATCAGACGAAACATTTGGAATTTGACTAACGGACAATAAATATTATAACTATTATGAATGACTCCAGAAATGTTTGAAACATTAGCTAGATATGTAGGTCCGGTGATTGCACAAAATCCTAATTACCGGAAGGACACCATATCCGCTTTTTCAAAGATTAGCCTTGACATTACGGTAAGATTATAAATATAATTATATAATCATATTAATATATAACATTAGATTAAATAATTGATTTCAATTTAAAAACTGTAATTCAAACTGCAAAAGTTTTTTTCAAGAACATTTATCAGTTTATCTTCGTGTCTAAAATGGCATTGACTGATGATTAAAAGTTATTTTTTGCAAATAAAATAATTACTTACTTAGCCTGTGAAGATTCTATGATTTCTCTTTCTTATGCCTTTAGAATCGGAGCAAGTACTGTTTCTGGTATTATTAGAGAAACTTGTATCGTAATATGGGATACTTCGAGAAAAATGTATTTACCAGTTCCAACTTCAAAAAAAATTAAAAAATTAGCACAAGATTTCAATTTGTAATGGAGCTTTTGCTAATACTGTATCTAAATATTACAAATATAAATATCAACATAGTATGGTTTTATCAGCTGCGTGCAATGCAGATTACAATTTTTTATTTGTTGACAGCGGAGCTGAAGGTCAAAATTCAGATGGTGGTATCTTAAAAAATTCATCGATTGGGCAAAGACTCACAAATGGTACTTCAAGTCTTCCTGATCCTGAGCCATTAAGTGAAACACATCATTGTCAAATACCATATTTCATGGTAGAAGATGAAGCATTTCCGCTTTCACAAAATTTGATGAGTCCGTATCCAGGAAATGGACGAGAAAATATGGAAGTATCCATATTTATAGACGAGTTTGCAACTACAGATTATCAAGAGCAAGACGATGAATTGCAAATGCTTTTGGTATTATGGCTTCAAAATTCAGACTTCTTAGAAAACCTATTTTAGCCAGCGAACAAACAGCTGAAGCTATAGTGTTAGCTTGTGTACCCGAGCAAAAAAAATTTGATCAAAATTTGATCAAAATTTGATGAGCCTGGTTTTGATCACATCATGTACAAATTTTGTCAAGATTCTATCAATTTGTTGAATATATGGAATGTTGACACTATTCGTAGATGATGTGATCAAAAACAGATTCATCCAATTTTGATCAAACTTTGACAGAAATATTGTCGAGATTCTATCAACTTTTTTAATGCATGGGATCTTCACAAATCCCGTACAGGATGTAATCAAATCCAGACTCATCTCATTTTGATCAAATTCGTTTGATTTTCGTTTGTACTTGTTATTTAATCATTAATTTTTTTAAAATAAGTTAATATCATACAATTAATTCATAATTTTTGTTGTTGTATATAAACAAAATTTTATTCATAATATAACGTTTGAAAGCAGTGGAAGCATTATTTTATTAAAAAAAAAACAAGTTTATTTAAAAATATCGATTACAACACATTTCAATATTGCATTTCAAGTGTGCTTTGTAAAAAAAAACCCACTGTTACATTAATTTTATGCTGTTAAGTAATCTTATTTGAAAGTAATAAGTGTTTGATAAAGCGAAAAAATTTAAGAATATCAACATTTAATAGTCCTGCTATAAGGCTACATAAGAGCGAAAATGGATAATTTTATGTGGGACTTTGATGACATATATGTGGGAACAAAATATCAAAAAATCCGATGGAATTTGACTGATCAAAACCCTACTTTACGAGGGTTTTTGGAGCTCCTGCGCGCCCCCTAGGCTTTGGGAAAAATGGCTCCAAATTAGTGGCCCCTCTTTATTTCAATTTAAAGTTCTGTTTTTTCCTCAATCAGTTTGAAAAAAAAATCGATTCACGCAAATATATAAATCCACACACAAACCCACACACGTTCATTGCGACATAAAAATGTTGACGAAAACATAAAAAATAAGTCATTTTTAAAATTACAATATTACTGTCAAAAGTAGGTAAATTTCCAATAGTTTTTTTAATTTTTATAGAAATGCTTGTGTCTTAATACAACAATTCTTGTCTTATAACTATTTATGCACTTTTGTGTCTATAAGTATTTTCCGTGCTTAAGAGATACATTTTTCAATTATAACATCAGCTGATTAAAAATATGAAGCTTGTGTGTAACTTAGTAATTAAAGTACTATAGACGTTTTCCAAATTAAATTGTTCAGTAATTTTAATGTTTTGCTGTTAATTTGTAGCTTAGAGAATTTAAAATCGTTTTTCAAAAATTACGATTTTTTATTGCGTGAATTGTATTTTAGAATCAAAACATTTTGAGTTTAATTCCTAATTTAAAATGACTTATGTTTTTATGTAAATATTTTTTGATTTAATAAAAAATCCTTTAACGTTCAGAATTTGTGAAGTATAGAAATTCTTAATGTTTTATTATTAAATTGAAATGCATATAAGTTTAAAAATATTAAATTAACTAACTGTATGTTGTACACACAAGTTTCTGTAATACGAGAAATCTTGTCGAATTTTATCTTGTTTGTAATTTTGTTTTCATAAACATTTAAAGCGTATGCAAAGAATTAACATTTTTTTTACTAAATTAAAAATATTAAAAATGAATCTTTTATTTGGGCTGAGCCATTTTCATAATTGTCAAACGAATTATCTTTTTGAATTTCAAAACTATAAAAAATTTGGTAGTCTTTTTTTCATCGGGAAATATACTTTTTCGAATAATAATAAAATTTTTAGAAAATAAAATTCATTTTTCGGCGTGAAGTGTCAATCAAATTAAAGAATGTAATCCTTAAAATTTGTAGAATGTCGTGTCAAGCGTTCTGAGCTAAAACTGATTGTTGCGAAAGTTTATAGTTAATAATAACCTGCGATAGAATAGTACAAAGTTTGTTGCATTTTAAAACATAAAAATTTAAAAGTTTCAAAATGAAACAAACAAAAGCATTCGCAGTAGAAGAACTTCATCGAATATATGGGTTTTCGTTAGACTTTCAGAAGTAACTAGTAATGAATTTTAAATGACTAATTATTTCTACGTCGAAATAACCATTTATACAGTGTAACGAAAACTCCCAATATATATATTGTGCGCGAGTTTGAACATTTTTTTTGAATCCTCCATAATGAAGTGCTATAACATTAAGAATCATAATTATAGTATTAGACCAAACTTTTATAATAGAATATTGTTAGTTCTGTGAATACGTTCATATTTACGACTCCTGTGAAATTGTTGCATAAAGCAAAAATAATTTGTAATGAATACAAATTGAAACAATATAAATAATTGAAATAAGATATGAATAAAAAACTTACCTTGATAAAAATGCTGAGCTATGCAATTGCAATAAAAAAAATTTGCTTGTTATAGAAATCGTGAATGTTTATTTAAACCCTGTAACCCCGAAGCATATAAATTCATTATTAAACTAACTTTTTCATTAATTTGTTTTTTTTTCAACCTTGCGAGGTACAATCAATCATTTATTTTCGGATATGTTTGTATTATTATAGTTTTTCGATGGTTCTTGTATAAACCCAAAATTGGTCCAACATGGCTATTTTCATTATTTTCATCATATTGGATGCTTTTTTATATCAGTAAGAATTATATTTATATTTTGAAAACAAATTTATAAATAAAAAGTGACGTAATTAATAATTTTGAGCATTTATTTAACAAAAAATTTTAAAAAAATCATAGCAAATGTCTACAATACTGAAAAACTGTGAAAATATTTTTAGTTTTTGAAATAGAAACATTAACATGGACATTGAGAACATCAAAGTTTTAACTTTGACGGATGTCAACTAGTTGAGATTTCACTGTAAGAAAAAAGTGGACAAAAGTGTCTTAAAAATGGAATGAATGTATCAATTTAAAACACCAAGTGTTTCGAAAGTAAGATCAAAAATCGATTTTTAAGACACTCGTTTTTGCAGTGTTACTGCATATATGTTTGAAGTTAGTATTTATTTATTTATATTTATATATTTGCGTGAATCGATTTTTGTTCAAACTGATTGAGGAAAAAACAGAACTTTAAGTTGAAATAAAGAAGAGCCACTAATTTGGAGCCATTTTTCCCAAAGCCTAGGGGGCGCGTAGGAGCTCCAAAAACCCTCGTAAAGTAGTTTCGATCAGTCAGATTCCCTCGAATTTTTTGATATTTTGTTCCCACATATATGTCATCAAAGACCACATAAAATTATCCATTTTCGCTCTTATGTAGCCTTATAGCAGGACTATTAAATTTTGATATTCTTAAATTTTTTCGCTTCATCAAACACTCATTACTTTCAAATAAGATTACTTAACAGCATTGAATAAAATTTAACAGTGGGTTTTTTTTTACAAAGCACACTTGAAATGCAATATTTAAAAGTGTTGTAATTGATATTTTTAAATAAACTTGTTTTTTTTTTAATAAAATATTGCTTACAATGCTTTCAAACGTTATATTATAAATAAATTTTTGTTTATATACAACAACAAAAATTACGAATTAATCGTATGATATTAACTTATTTTAAAAAAAAGAATGATTAAATAAAAAGTACAAACGAAAATCAAACGAATTTGATCAAAATGAGATGAGTATGGATTTGATCACATTCTGTACGAGTTTTGTGAAGATTCCATCTATTAAAAAAATTGATAGAATCTCGACAATATTCGTGTCAAAATGTGATCAAAGTTAGATGAATCTGGTTTTGATCACATAATTTACGAATTGTGTCAACATTCTATCTATTGAAAAAATTGATAGAATCTTGACAAAATTTGTACATGATGTGATCAAAACCATACTCATCTCATTTTGATCAAATTCGTTTGATTTTCGTTTGTACATTTTATTTAATCGTTCGTTTTTTTAAAGCGTTTTATAAAAGTGTTTTTAAAGATTACTTTGTGTTCTTATTCATGTTTCAATATTTTTAATCAATTTTTGTAAAATAATAAGACCAGTTCACTGACTTTCTTAACCTTTTGATTTGAAAAAACGTATGAAAGATATTTAAAGTATCCAAAAATTTAAGTTTTTGAATAAGTGTATTTTTAGTGTCATTTACAACTTAAACCGAAAGTAAAATTGGAATTATATTTGTATTATTTTTTCAAATATTTTATACCATGGAAATAATACATTTTTGAATTTTTATAATAAAATTTACAGGATAAAAATAACAAAATTGATAATATTCGATTTTGATAAAACTGTATTAAAACAAATTATTTATTATATTTAAAAATAAAATGTAGTTACTGCTTTAATTCTCTTATTTTTAATTATACGTATAAATAATATCTATATCGTACACAGAGCTTTCAATCATTTAAAATATTGAATAAAAAACTAAAACTAAATGAAAACTGCAAATTGATACATCAAAAATTATATACATAAATGAAGCTGTATACAAATTTGATTTGAAAGAAATGTTCGTTCTTTTTGTAAATAAATTGTTAACTCTTTGTTTTTATTTCACAAAAGAAGAAAATAATTTGTGCACAACATTAAAAATAATACTCTATTTTTATTTGTTTGTTTGTTTTTTTTCAATTTACAATTACAGTCTCATCAGATTTTGATCAAATTTTTTTTGCTCGGGAACGAACAAAAAAAGTGTGTAAATATAAACTAAAAATTATTACAAGTAGTAGAATCAAAGTCAAGCCAGACAAAAGACGCACAGCTTATCACTGACAGGTTTTAATATAGTTTTACGCAGAAACTCTGTAATCAAAATTTACGAGCGCCAAGTTTTTATACAAAACAACTATAATTTTTATTTATCGCCTTTTTTTTCAAGACAAATTCTTGTTATATTTATGATGATTAAGGATTGATCTTTTTTTTCGTCAAAATTTATTGCTATTCCATAGGAGTAGTACGAAATTGGACATTAATTCAATATTTTTGAGCGTCCGAATGAATTTGTTTTTGACTTTTGAGTGTGACTTTATTGACGGATGACTCGAACACAAATTAAATATACTGTACTTTCCTGTTTTATGTATGTGACCTACTTTCAACAAAAATGAGAAATTTTTTTTTTTAATGCAAATTTAACTGTTGTAATTTTTTTACAAATTTCTTTTGTTACAGAACCCGGTTGCACATTGTTGGTCTGAACAAGTACACCATAAGAAGAAATTTTGCAATGTTTGTAGAAAGCGGCTCGATGACTGTTTATCCATACACTGCGAAAGTAAGTTTAATTAATGAATACTTATGAAAAAATCATTGCCTTTAAATCATACAAAATATTTGTAACTTTATATATATAGCTGTGATAAATGTATTGTTAAAATAGTTATTAAAAATTGATGACAATAAAACAGAAACAAAAATAAATTGTTGAACGAAAATTTGTGCGATTCTTTTTAAATATATATATATATATATCATAAAAATACTTTTATGAGATTAAATTAATTGTACTTTATGTCTATCTTAAAAGACCATTACTCATTTATCGCTCCAGTTCATATTTGTGGATTTTTTTTTTATAATAACTTATCATAAATGAACCAGCACCTGAACTGAGTTGAAAGTTATTCGTGCAGAAAATAACTTTTATCAACTGCATGAACGAGAATATTAATTTTTTAAACTATTAATCAGCATCTTTTTCCCAAGTGAGCAACTAATTTTATATTTATTTATAAAAAAGCTTTACACCACAATAATTCTTAAAATTCTGCTAAATAAACAACATTACTTTTTATTTAACTTTATTTTTATAAAAAAAATGGAAAACGTTTTTTATTGTTACAGTATGCGAGTGCTTCGTTCACATAGAATGTCAGGATTTCTCCGTAGAAGATTGTAAAGAAAATGCAACGTACGTGCCCGGGAAGGATTTGGCGTCAGTGAAGCACACGCATCATTGGCGTGAGGGTAATCTTCCTACAAACTCCAAATGCGCCGTCTGCAAGAAAAGTTGTTACACCGAGTGCCTCACCGGTTTTCGATGCGAGTGGTGTGGAATGACGGTACTTTTATTTTTGTAAAGTTATAATAATAAAAAAAATCAATTATAATTTTTGTTATTATTAAATTATTTAATTTGGTTTATTATTATTTTATTAATTTTTATTTAATACATTTTATACATTTTGGTTTGATTCTTTTAATTTGTATTTAATTTTGTTTTTATTACTTTTTTTCAGGCACATACAACTTGCTACAGAAATATCTCACCAGAATGCACATTTGGAATATTGGAGCCGATTTACCTGCCACCACACGCGGTCAGCATTCCACGGACCGAAGTTCCTATGGAGGCTATCATCGGGGTGCAAGTTCGTCGAAAAGAAGTTCAGGCGCGTGAGTAATTCCCGTCGCAGATGTTCGCTTTTTAGCCTTCTTAGCCGAACACTTAGAGCACCGAGTCGCGTCGCACGTTTTTCAATAGTCGACATGTATATATATATTATAAGCATTTAGTTACGTCACCATTACAATCTTGACTCTTATTATATACAAACATAAACAAACAGAAAGAGAATTTTTTTTCATCGTTCATTATTTTGTATCGCTGGTTTTTTTGTAAGAAATTAATATTATTGATGGGAGAATTAATAATTTTGGTTAATTATAAAGTTATATTGCCATATCAAATTATACGAAAGAGCTTACATCACTTATAAGAGTGAATAAATCATGAGTCTAACATTTACTTGTATTTGAATAAGTTATTTAATAAATTATTTAAATAAGATACACCAAGGCGGGATAAATTATTGAAATTTTCAAATTAGCTAAACTGAATTTTGGTTTCTGTGTAAACTTGGAAACAATGTTTTTAAATGTACAAAAAGAAGTTTTAAGATGTTAAATAAATTGTAAGATTTAAGAAAAATAGAGTTAGAAATGTATAGAAACTTTTGTGACAAAAAATTTTATATAATAAAATACTTTATATAATACAATTTCGAGGGCATCTTAACTTTTGCACGGTTTTTTCAGTAGGTTCTAATATTTGTTTTATATATTTTATATGGCATGTAAAACCTTTTGGACAGTTTTGTCTTACCTATTACATACATAAACTATCTTGCTCTCTTTTATGAACGAATTTTGACAGTCCACTTTGTTGTATCTTTCTGAAGACCTTTTATGTCAATATTTATTGGCATTTTTGTGATATATAACTTGTTTTAGAATTATTGATTATTTTACATATTTGTGCCACATAAATGATGTGCATTTTAAAAAGTGGTCTGCATTTGTATTTTTTTGTTTTAATTTATTTAAAAAGCTTCAAAATGGTGATGTAAGTTTGATTTATTCCAAAATGTCTGCATAATATTGCATAAATGCAGACACCATGGAAATGTATAGTTAAAGGTACAGAAATATTCTTACCAATATTAATAAGTTTAACAAATGAAGTTACGGTCAGATAGAAAATCTATATATGTTATTCATCTTACATTTTTATCGGTTCATCAACCAAAAATCACCAATTTTCAATTAAATACAAATTATGTATGTAAAACACAATAAATAATCAAAAATAATATTTTTTCTTATTTGTCAAACATTACCTTGCGTAAATGTGTATGTTGTTTTTTTAAATAAACATTTGTTATAATTTAATGTTTCAATTTTGTTTTGTTTTTTTTTTTGTTTTTTATTTTAGTCTTAATTCTATATGACTAGTGATTACACTTTATTTTAAGTTAGACATCATTTTATTAATCGTAAAATATAGGTTAATTTAATTAATGAAAATTTTAAAATTTAATGCCTCGGTGTTTAATGAAGTAACATCTACATAACTACTGCCAATTAAAAGTTACTTATTCAATAAATAATGAAAAATTTTAAATCAATATTGATGAATCATTTTAAACGTTCTCTTTTTTTCAACAATTATTTTTTTATGTTCGTTTATCAATATTTTTCAAAAAATTAATATTATCCTTTGTAAGTCTAGAATTTGTTTAGATTTATATGTATATATAGAAGCAATTTATGGCGTAAAAGTAGTGAATTGACATTTGAGAAAGGGTTTACAAGGTAATTTCAACAATGACCTATATTACATTTTATACCTCAAATAAACATAAAATAATTTTAATACTTAAAAAACTAATTTGCTGACAATTATGTGGTAAAAAAATTATTTCATAAATTATCTATTATTTGTATAATAATGTCAACTTTATTTTAAAATGCAATTAAACATTTTATTATAAATTCAAGATTATATGGATAACATAAAAAAAAGTTCTTATGGAATCTATAAAATTTGCATTATACAAACAAAAATTTACAAAATACCAAATATTATTTGTGTACTTCAAAGTGTTGCATATTATAAATTAATAAAATTAATAACAAAGTATACAAATAAAAAAATAAGTAAAAATTCTTTTTCACCAAATTAGATTGTTGTAATCAAATTTTCTGTACATTTTACAGATCTCATTTGATTTACATCAAAATTATAAATCCAATAAAAAACTACTAAATGAATAAAGATTTGTAAAAACAAATCGTTAAATTATATTCATTTAATTTTATTACCGACAAATTGTTGTGATTTATACTAAATTTCTAATTGCTATTGGAATTTAAGCCGAGCTCGAATCCCTTGCAGTAACGAAATACTATTGATTAGTAATGACGTCATAGTTTCACAAAATTATAATTAATGTGCAGTAATACTCAACATTTGCAAAGCAAAAATACGCGATTTTTTCAATTCTTGATTTATAACATTTTTATTACAATTTAGTATTCGTTAAGTTTAAATAAAAATCAATACTTTGATTCTAACGTCATAATCATATTCATTTCAGTTACTTTTATCTGCTTTTTTTCTGCAAACAAATAAATCTGTTCAAATGTGAATTATAATTTGTGATTAAATATACGTAAAAATTAATTTTTGATTAATAATAAGTAAAATTACGTTGTTTTTTTTTTAATTCTTACTTTCCTTCATAAAATTCTTATTCTTTTGCAAAAAAATAATATACATCTTAGTTTTGTTAGTTTTGTTAGTTTTCAATCTTAGTTTTTTGTTACAAATTTATGAACGCGTTATACGTTGCTGGTTTATTTCACAAATTTACATTTCACGGGGACATTTTACTAGCAATAACACTGGGAACATTTCATTCCAAGGAAAACTGACATTGATAACTGTATTCTAATTAGAAGAATAAATTAACGAAGTATAATTCATTACGTTATAAAACAAAAAGCAACTTCCCATAATGACATACGAGATAGAATAATACATAATTCAACATGTAAAGAAAGAACAACTGTTAAAAGTGACTTATAAAAACTTTTAAAAAATTATGTTAAATCATCTTTAACTTTAAAGTTAATATTAATAAGTAAAAGTATATGTATATTAAAATAATAGTTTTAACGAGGTTTTACTGCAAACATTTAGGGTCATTTTCGCTAAAATTGAAAATCTTTTTCTGACATTAAAATTGTAATCTAAAATGATGAATTCTCTCGAAAATGGGATCATTTTGCCGAATAAAATGTCTCTCTCTCAGTGATAAATATGTCGAAAGATAAGTAACAAGTAACACACAATTCTGGATGACCGTTTGCTTCTATTTGAAGATAACATCGGAGAGCAATTCGATTTCGCTGAGAGTGAACAAATTGGGGCTGCGGGCCGCCTAGCTGAAGCTTTGAGGCGCCTTTCACTAGTTTTGCCACGTAGCTGCCATGGAAATTGTCATGCTTCCCCTCCTTATGTTCGAGGTACCTAGATTATTACCGTCATCATGCAACCCTGTGTGTAAGCATTTATTTTTATAGTACCGCGTGTGTACTATTTGGGGTTCGCGGTGTGAGCCACGCTTTAGCTGCTACATCTTTATTATTTTTTACCAAAAATCCTGGACTTTTTTTATGAAATAAAATCACCTCCTAAAATGACAAACCTTTTTTTTGTGCAAAAAAAAAATTATTCAGCCGCTTAAATCAGTTTTTTTTATTTTAACAAAAAATATGTATACTTTCGTTTGCGCAAATTTTATTTTGTAAAATAAATAAAGTTGAAAAATGAATTAAAACTCATCAGCACGATAAATATAATTATTTTGGGAAAAGCATTTAATTTTGTTTGACGTCATTATATATGTATTACGCAAATCGCACTTTTGCGTATTTTATTTTTTTCGCTTTCTGCGTTTTGGTTTATTTAAATCAGTTTGCGCGAGAGCTATTAATGAAAAGAGAAAGTCAAAACATATGTATACATGCACACAAAAGACAAAAAATAGCTAGGATTAAACCTCAGGAGTGCCAGCATGGACACTTGTTAAAATTTCATGCAATTAAATCGAACGGTATATGCGGTTTTTAAAATTGCAACGTGAATGTATCATCAGAAAAAATATCTTGTAAAAAATATTACGAGAATTCATTTTAGCAAAAAAGTCTTCGAATTTTTTACAGGAAATAAAATGTCCTTTCATCGACCATTTTTTTCGTTCAAATTTTTGGGAAACTTAATGAAGAATATTTCTTACCTTTAAATCAAGTGTATAAAATTTCATTTTTTCTTTATAATAAAAGTTTCTTTTTTAATTCATTAAAGTAAACAAAAGAAATTGTACTTTTGGCCGAAGAAAAAAGGTTGGATAAATTATTCCAATTTTTTGTGCAGTGGCTTATTATTGGTCATTAAAAATCGATATCATAATTATAATATATTGAATAACCATTAGTATTATGTCACATTTATTGGTTATATATCAGCGGTCATCTCGCGTTAATGAGAATCCTCAACATAATAAAGTCGACCTCATTATTGGTCATAAATTTGTACTTTATTTTATATCATAAAAGTACTTATAGTCATAGTTTGAAAATTCTCAAATTTCATAAAATAATAAATCATAAAGTACAATTAAATGAAGTATCATATTTATCTACAGTTTCATTTGAATTCTCTTTTATTTTTTAAAAATTTTATATTCTGTTTTCAATATGATGATACTGTGACGTATTAATTTAATTAAACAAAAAGTTATAAAAATAAAAATTGAAAAAAATTTATACTTTTAATTTTATACACGTAATTATTTTATAAGAGTTACAAGAAGTGTGTAGATTAAATGTAGATTGGTGTTAACCGTTTGTGTTTCTGTTACTGATGTGAATTTAAGAACCTTATTTATTTTGCAGAAATATTCCTTTGTGGAAAAAAAATTTTAAGACATTTCTCCGAAAAAACTCAATTTTAAGACATGTTAAAAAATCCTTATAATCGTCCAAGATTTTCAGATTAAAAACCTATTTGTTTTCAAGAATTTTAGTAAACATTTTTTTAATCATTTTAAGTTTTAAATCCGAAAATCTTGAATTCCGAACAATTACTTTTTTATAAAAAATTTCTGAATTACAAAACAGAATTTTTCATACGACTTTTTAAAATTGTTTCGAGTTTTTTCTCCACAACGGTTATTAATGGACCTGTTGACAGAAAATCAAAATTATTTCCAAATGTTATATATATATATATATATAATAATAATAATAATAAATATAAAGTTGTCTATTTCTAAAACATTTTTAGACTACAACTTTTTCTTGCACTCCAACAGTCGAATTAGCTTAAGTGGGAAATGGTTTAAGAGTAAATTGGACGCTGCTTAATTTTCATGATCTGGTTTTGTATACTGAAATGTAACGTTTCTGACCTATTTTGCTCTGCTACTTAATTACTTGTGGTCAGATTTTAATTGAACTTACGAAAATTATATTTTGATTTGATAACTATGACTTATAAATATGTAATTCCTAATCAAACAAAACAAAAAATCAATTAAACTTCTATTCAAATATTAAACTATTTTTAATGGAATAAAAAATTGTTCTACAAACTTTTTAAATGTAACATTAAAAATGAACTTGCCATAATCTTGCCTGAAATCGATAAAACTCTCCAAGACCTTGATAAAATGGAAATTTAAGTACATATAAATAACAGGCGCAATTGTTATAAGGATAATAAATACAATTATATACAGTTTGATTGATTAAACGGCAAAATAAAAATAATATAAGCATCTCGTCAACAGTTCCACTTGTCTGATTATTGACCTATGTTCGTTTATGTCACTTTCCTTTTTAGCATGTTTCGCTTGAGTGCATGCACGGCCAATATACATATATTTGTCCCTATATATATACAAACTTCAGCGATGCTTCTTATCAATCAGAAATGTCACTGTTAATTAAGTGTGCTCGCTTCGCTAAAAATCATTGCGAAAATGAATTTTCAACACTTTTTTTTTAATTTTTTGAAAACAAAATAAATTAAGTAAAATTTGTTGTTTTTTTGTTTGTTAAAGTTACAAGTAAATTTACCTTATAGGTTGAAATTTACATTTAAAATTTCATATTTGCATTATCAACATATGCAAATTGACTGACATTTCGTGTTCAATAATTCGACGGTAATTTTAAATTGTCACTGGGCTGTCTTATATTACAACGCATGGCTAATAATTTCGTTTACATCTACATTTCAATTAGAGAAAATTTTAATTGAGTTATATTAGTCGGATCTTTATCTACAATATAACTTCAATTCAAAGTTACATGTACCCGAATGAAATAATTTCATTATTTCAGCATCAGAAAAACAAGAGGCAGGATTACTTTTAATTTGTACAAAGTTTTTTTTATGAACAGAGAACAAATGTTTTTTTATTTAATTCAACATAAAAATGATGTTTACACTAATAAAATGTTAGGAAAAATTATATAATATTCTAATGTTACTGTTTTAGTATTAACTATATAAATAATGTTGACACCTTGGGTGTGCTTTTTCAATCGTTTTTCATGTTTCAGCGAGGAGTATATCTGAGGAGTTTAGCAGCGGAGACGCGCGATTTAAGGATAATGACGAAGGCAAAGATTCTAAATCTGCGAAAGAAAAAGAAATGAAGGAGAGAGACGAAGGCACGAATAATTTTTAACAAATTAAAAATTATGTTAAAAAAATTGTTAATAAGAAAATGTAATATTACGAAACAAAAAAAATTACGAACGATTAATTACTATTTTTAATGATTTCAGAAATGATTAAAGTTTACGATGGCAACACGTCTCTTAGAAGAAAACTATTTCGAGTAATTATCGTGCCTCGACTGGCAACCACCGATCAGATTCTCACGTCGGCTTTGCGAGCATTTCACATCACACGAAACCCAAGTAAACTTTCAAACAATATTCCAAAGAAATAAATCTTTCTAAAACTAAATTCCAAAATGTTAATATTTATTATTCTGAAATTGTAGGTAATTTTTATCTGACCGACTTGTACGCGCCAGAGGAAACTACTCTGCAAAATCCAACTCCAGTTTTGCACTTAACTCGAAGAGAAGGCAAACGTCCGGCAGTCTTTCTTCGATTTAAGTAAGAATAATAATGCTTTTCTTCTTTTATATATGATTTCTATGCCACTACAAGTATTTTCAGTAAGATTATTTCAACTATAATAATAATTATTGAAAAAAAAATATTTGCACAGTTGATAATAAGTTTAAAAATATTCAATTGTAAAGTTAAGAAAAAATTTGAATTGCTCGCTATTTGTATAAACGTATTTGCACTTATGGTGTATATATCTTTAGTAAGTTGGAAAAGTTAAATTTAATATGCATAGGATGAGCAAATAAAATTCAAGTTTAATTTAACTTTCTCTATATATGCTTTCATGTATGTTCTTTGGCTAATTAATATGACTGGTTTTAGGGACACTGACAGTGGAGAAGTGAGAGTTTATCCAGGCAAGCTGCAAGTTTCAGAAAACCTAGATTTTTGCAATATTTCAGTCACCGGAGCAACAACAATAGACGATCTTATCAAGGAATCACTTCAGCGACTCGGCTTACACGATGTCGCAAGTGACGATTATCGTTGTAGCCAAGTTGTTTTAGACCGTGGAGGTAAACTTAAAAAAATAATTGAGAATTTTTATTGAATAAAAAAAATGTATATTATAATAATTATTTTATGTCAATATTCAGTTTCCGAACGAGTGTTGTCTAGGGACGAAAAGCCTTGGGAAATTGTAAAATTATTAGGAAATGATTCTATTCGGCAAATGGAATTGATGCGATTTTATTTACAATTAAAGCAAGATCCTCATGGTCCGAGCCTCGCTTTATTCGTCGGCAATTTGCCGGTTAATCTTTCAGAGCGCAATTATGAAAACATGTTAACAGATTTCTTAGGAAAAGGTAAGTTGTTTTTTTATTGTAGTTTCTGAAAACATGATAAATGATAAAAAGTTGAGTAATTTAATAGAAAAACGAGCAAAATCAATTCTTATAAAGCAAATTATTAATGAATCCTTTCGAAACTTGTTTCAGAAAACAAATTTTCATGTATTGGTCCTATTTATTATGAATACGGATCAATGGTAATCATTTACGAAGATTCGGACAAAGCTGTCAAAGCACTCTACACGTTAAGGGAATCGAAATACGAAGATAAACACCTTTTAGGTGAGAACAGTATATTTAATGATAATGAAACATGAAAATTAAATCTGAATGGATTGAATTAGGGATTAAATTAATAGAGCATATTAGATTATTTAAACATAATTGATTGATTCTATTATACAGAATAACTTTATTAATTTATTGTTTGAAATTCATATTACGAAACAGTTGGTGAAATTTATATATAAAATTTGTCTTTAATATACTAATAATAACATTATATTTCCCTTTAATATTAAATGCAGAATTAGAAAATATTCATAAAATTAAAAGATTTATACATTTATATCAAGACATCGGTTACTCAGAAATCTATTCCCAGTTTGAGTACAATTTAAAAGAAAAAACAACTTGTTAAAGACATTAAATTGAAATTTGAATTAAATTATTAATATAAATTGTATACAAAGTTTAATATTAATGATTTCAGTGATGCTATTGCCAAATATTGAGCCAAGTATGGTGCCACCCGGTGTTCAACCGTTACTTGTTTTTGTAAATGTAAAATCGGGAGGTTGTCAGGGACTTGACTTGATATCAAGCTTTCGAAAACTCCTTAACCCCTATCAGGTGTTTGATCTGGACAATGGAGGACCGCTTCCTGGGTAAACATCATTTTCTCTAGAGTCTTAATTGTATTTTTAATCTTGCAACACAATAAGTTTTTTTTGCTAGCAAAAATGAAAAATTAAAGTAATATTTTGAAGTCTTTTAAACTAAAAAGTATGCACAACAACATCTATTAATTTTGTCAGTTTACAAATTTTACTTATATAAAACATACTGAACAAAAGTTAAAGCTTGAAATTGAACAAAATACTACTTAGCGAGTGACACACAGCCGACCCTTGAATAATAAATAATTAAGAAGTTTGTTAAACTCAAACTGAATAACTCAAATGAACCTCAATCAAATAGTTGAATCAGGAATGATGGACCGACTTTATTGACATGAGTTTAATTTACTAAAAAATATGTTTACTCCTCTTTAAATGGCCTATTGAATAAATTAATTTCAAATTTAAGTAATAATTTATAAAGCTGATGATAATACTTTTGTTATTTACATATGTATGATTGGTTTTGAAAGATAAATACTTTTTTCACAGACTTTACGTTTTCCGACACATACGAGATTACAAAATCCTGGTGTGTGGCGGTGACGGTACGATTGGTTGGGTTCTACAGTGCTTAGACAACGTGTGCCAAGACAGCGAGTGTTCTTCTCCGGCGTGTGCCATCGTACCACTCGGCACTGGAAACGATTTGGCCCGGGTGCTCAGGTGGGGATCGGGCTACACCGGCACAGAAGATCCACTTAATTTATTGCGAGACGTTATCGACGCCGAAGAAATCAAGTTGGACAGGTGGACGGTGATATTCCATCCGGAGGACAAGGAAAGAGATAAGGACGACGAGAAGCCAAAACAGACCCCTCCCAATCAAATCGGTTTGTAAACTTTTTACACAAAAAGAACAAAAAAAAGTTCTTTTAAGTTGTTAAAACTTTTGTATTGTTGAATTTATGATACTTGTAAAGAAGTTGTTGATAAACTGTTTGATTTATGATTTGCAGTTGCTGGATCGACGAGTGAGGACAACTCTCAAATGTTCGTGATGAACAATTACTTTGGAATTGGGATTGATGCGGATTTATGTCTAGACTTTCATAACGCGAGAGAAGAAAATCCGAATAAATTTAACAGCAGGTTGCATAATAAGGGCGTTTATGTTAAAATGGGTCTGAGAAAGATGGTCGGTCGAACGCCTTGCAAGGATTTGCACAAGGAAATAAGATTAGAAGTTGATGGCAAGTTGGTGGACCTTCCGCAGGTCGAAGGAATTATTATTCTAAACATTCTTAGGTATATTGAGAAGAAAAACAAAGGAATATTATGAATAAAGAAGGGCATACAAATTAAACAAAAAAAGGAAATAAAATTAATAAAAAATGTGTTTTTTAGCTGGGGTTCAGGAGCGAATCCCTGGGGCCCAGACAAGGAAGATCAGTTTAATAAGCCCAATCACTGGGACGGTATTTTGGAAGTAGTTGGGGTCACTGGTGTGGCGCACTTAGGTCAAATTCAGTCAGGTCTTCGTACAGCAATGAGGATAGCTCAGGTTTGAAATTAAATACATTTTCTGTTATTTTTACAAAATATACTTTACACTGAATTTTGAATATTCATTGAACTTCTTTTCACAGGGCGGCAGTATTAAAATTCACATGCACTCGGACCTCCCGGTCCAAGTGGACGGCGAACCGTGGCTTCAATGTCCCGGTGACGTGACGATTATCAAATCCGCCTTGAAGGTACCTCAGCCCCGGTTTTATCAAATTTCTTTAAATGTTTGATAGCTCTCGCATTTGTTCTTTTTTATTATTCAATGTTTCATTGCAATTGTTTTGTTCACAACATTGATGAACTACATTTTTTCATTTCTATTTAATATATATTCATTGCACAATAAACCTAGATTGAAACAAATGTAGTTCTTATACAAAAAGACTTGCCTGTTTACATACATAACTTTTAACATAATCATCTTACAGTTTATCATTTCATTAATCTCTTCATATATACTGTACTCAGGTTTTACAAAATACCGCTTCATAATAACACTTATACAAATTCATTTCATTTATTCAGTCTCAAAGAGATCTTAGCTTTTTTCAAATGAATAATCTCTTCTTTAATAAATGTAATATAAAAGTAAACAAATAAAATGCAAACACTAAAGTTTCAATAAAGCTAAAGTTAAATAAAAGAAAGACTTGAATAAAATTTAGCTTTGAATTAAAAAGAAAAAAGGACATGACAGTTCGCCTCCAAGACACAGAGGTCAGCAACGTGAACACGATCATGGCACAAAGCATAACATGTGTCGCAAGCGACGATGTGTCCGTCAGTGCATGCAGTCCTCCCCTGATTGCACTTTACTAATATTCTCCTTGTTCCTTTTGTTCTCACTTCAGGCAACCATGTTGAAGAAAAGTAAGATCAAGCGTCGGAATACCGAACCGTCGATACTGCCTGCTAATGGGGAGGGGGGCAAGAGCACGGACGAGTAAACCAACCATTCAGCAGCTTGCAACTAGTCAGTCGATTCTCTTGATCGCCTCTCTAATGGTGCTCGTTTCCAAAACAATCGAGAAAAATAAATAATAAATTTCATTTTGAGTTTTGGGAATCACCAATCGAGGTTGATCGCGCTCTTTCTAACTCTATCTTTCGCTCATAATAAAACGAAAAGTGTCTCTGGAAAATATTATTGTCATTGTTTATCTGCACGCAGAACACACACACATATATATATATATTTTATACGAAATATTATATTTGAAATGAGCAATCTTTTTTCAGAGCAATTTTTCGAACAAATATCATTTAACACGAGTGATATGAAAATCGATCGAATCCTTGCGCATGCAATATCCTTTGTACAGCAATTCCCGTCAGAATTTTTGAGCGCAACGATCAGCTTCTTTTTGTTTAAGTTGCCATGCATACTCTTTTTTCAGATTTACATATGTATATAGGTACATATAAATAATATATACGTTCATATATTTGTATATATGGGATATATACATATATTTGACATTGTTTTTTGATTAGCAGCGCGGTAAATGACGTCATCATCGAACGCGGAGCATCAGTTGAGGGTGGAGTTTTGTTTGCGGATGAAAAGATGTGAAGAGTGGGGTGTAACTGTGGCATTTATGTGAGTCGTTGGTGACGTCAAACTGCGATGCTTGAGAGTTCATCGTTTTTTTTACTTCCCTCATTCGGATCATTCGATGTGCATTACTTTTCTTTTGATTTTACACGAAGACTTTGGTGTTGCGGCTAAAATTGTTTCATACTTACGTTTTTTTCTTTTACTTTTGTTTTGTAAATATTGCGCTATGCGAGATTAGATCTGATTCAATCTGGTTTTTTTTCATTTATGCGATGTAGTATTAAAGCATGAGATTGATTTGAATACATTATTTTTTATAAATAAAGAAAGATTGATAAGTATAAGTAGTAGTTAGCCATTAGATTTTGCTGTATTTTTAATACAATTTTGTGATAAAAGTAGAGTATTATTCCGTAAATTTCTTCTTTTTTTCTACATTTACATTTTTTCATGTTTAAGTTTTTATTATTATTATTATTATTATTATTATTATTATTATTATTATTATTATTATTAAAATATAATTCTGAATGAATGTCTTAGAAATTTGAATATGGATTTTCTAATAATACTGTGATATTTGTGTAATAATACAAAGGTATTACGTTGAACAAACAAAATTTAATTGAATTAAGAATTTGCATTTCATTAAATGAATTTTACATTTATTGAAATTTCCTCTAATGAATAAATATGATTTCAATTGTTTTTGCAATGAATAATATATAAACTTTATAATTAATTTGTCAAACAAATTTATCAATTACTTGTTATCTTTCCAATTGTAATTATCAATATTGTATTATTGTTTAATGAAATTAAATTAAATTTGCAAATTAGTTTCCATTTAAACCAGAATGAACCAGATCGGGGATCTCAAATCTGTGCCTGCATTATGCATATATCAAATTTTCATAATTTTAAAAAACCGAACGTTTCTATGTACACGTTCGCCTGAATATGTCGATTCTTAGGCTACGATGCTGAAGAAGATGAAGGGTAAAATGAAGCGGCGGAATACGGAGTCAAGTATGCACCTCTCCGCGCTCCAGGCCGCAACATCGAACGAGCCGGATTCGGAAGTCTTCTAAAAGAACATCCCACTATAACCTTGGGCAAATCTTCTCACGCGACACCAGTGTTTATTTCAAATGCGTGACTTACGTTCCATTGGGATTAGCTGAACATGCAATCGTAGATAATTTTCATTCAGAACAAATATATTATAATAAAAGAAAATTGTATAAAAAATAAACTAAATTATATATCATTTCAGAATACAAAAAAATATTGTTTCCAAATATTCAAATTCTGCTAATCCCAATATAATTATTATCAAAGTGCGGGGAGCGCACAAATAGCGTAACCGTTCTATCTTTTACAAGCTCGGTGCGCCCCTCGTAATATCTTCTCGCACGAACTTAATTTTAAGTACTTAAGGTCGTTATATCATGACAAAGTAGTCAATATGATGAAGCAAATAATTATACATTGTAAAGAAGAACTTTAAAAGTTATAAAAAAATGTTTTAATTTATTTTGTCAGATTAAATTAAATGTCTAAATTCAAAACGATTTGATAATATTAATTTTATACGCAATTTAAAATACCTTTTAATCAGAATTGAATAAAAAAATAATACATAAAGCAGTATACTGAGTATAACATTAAATTTTATTCACATCTTGCTGAAAAATTGAATAATTTATCCATTTTCCATTAAATATTTCAATAAAATTTGAAAGTTTATATTGCCGACAAAATTTAAAATAAAAATGCTCTGCATTAAAGATATTATACTTAAGCTTTTTTAAACAAAACATGATTATCAATTACTAAATAAACATGTATAGATTTTAAAGTACAAAAAAGGTAACAATTTAAAGTAAAAAATGTTTTTAAATGGAAATTACTTTGAATGATTGTTTCATTTAAGAATTAAATATTATACATCATTTTTGTTGTGAGTTATAAATTTGATTTTCGTCGATAACAAGTATTAAAACGAAATAAACATTGATAACTTAAAATTTCTACTATTATAATCAACTTTTTTAAATGAATCTAATATTATAAAAATGATATAACATCCTTAATTAAATACAACGCAGCGGCTGACAATTGGCGATGCGCAAAGTTCGGATAATGTCATGGCGAATAATCCAAATAATAATAATAAAAAGAAAAAAATATAATTTTGACCACTCAAAAATCACAAATCGTTCAACGAAAAAAAAAACAAAACAAAAATTGTCGCGCTGATGCATTCGCAACGATCAAAGTGCTCGACCTCATTTTTGCGTTCACATACGTGGTATTTAGCAAACAAACATATAGATCTCATTTTCAATTCGAACGAGGAAAAAGAATTAAACATAATAATAATTAAAAAAAAAGTCAAAAAATTGAGGTAATGAAAAGTTGAAGACAAAAAATTACAGAAGAAGGAGCAAACAAAATTCTAACACTCTATGTAGTTCCGTCGATCGATATTTTTTTAGCAAGATAATTATAACGTAAAAATTTTATCAGAGTGTTACATCTACAAAATTTTAGTCAGTATTGCGAAATATTGAATTAAATAGGGAAAACAGACAAAATACTAATAATTAAAAAAAAGTAAAGTAAAGATGTAAATGGACCGTGAGGATTTGTATCGATTGCATTTACACAAAAAACCACACAAAAAACGTTGAGAGAGAGTGTGTGAGAAAGAGAGGGAGAAAACGAGAGTGAGACAAAGCGTGAACGAGAGAATGTAACACTGTAATGTAAAATTACGTTTCGTATGGTATTTTACCAATAAAATATTGCGATCTGTATCGCGAACGTAAGCATCGCGATGTAAAACTTTATTAGCACATTAATAATAATAACTAAAAAACAAAAAAGAAAAAAAACGAGGGAAAAGAAAAGAAACTGCAAGGAAATGACAGAGAAAAAGCGAAAGAAAGGAAAAGTTGACAAATTTCTAGACAAAGATAACACGAACTTTGTCGGGAAATTTGATCAATTTTGAATTTGACTTCGACGGTTAAGTTGTTATTAATACATTATTATATAAAATATTTATGACCGTTTATTAAACATATTTACATATATAATACTGTATTAGTATGTCGATTTGTGATAATTGTTA
>JABFPM010000966.1:0-23428 GCA_022817325.1 Idris sp. 1 HC-2018 | reverse complement strand
CTGTAAATAAAAATTGCAACAATACAGTAAATGTACTTGATTCTAGTTACAAGTAAATTTCCTGGTATTTTGAAGTTGAGCTTGAAAATTCAACTTTCATACTTCAAAAATGCAGTTCGACTTGATTAGGTTAGGTAAAAGTTTTGTACTTGAATTTGTTTAAAATATCAAAAATATTTATATTTTGATTAAAACCTAATGAAAATTACATTTAACAATAATGAAAAAATTTATTTTCTTGCATGATTCTTAAAGACATTATTTTCAGTTTGAGATAAATATTAAAAATTGCTTACTCGATTTATTTTTGCATGTTTTTAATTGGCACCAATAGTTATTTAAATTCAAATTGTTTTTGTCAAACATAAAATCTTGCAGCTTTTATCTTTGTCAATTTAATAACGCAAAGCTACATTAGAAACTACAAGTATTATTATAGCATAAATTACGCAATTACATACTCGGTGATCATTTAACCTAACTTGTCTACCGAGCCGATGTTTTATATACGATAGCGTCAGTGTACCTTACTTTTAAAGTTAGAACTGCATTTTTGCATTGATCTTAACTGCTAATCTATTTTTTAAAGAGAAAAAATTTGTTTGTGCTTTGAATTTGTAGTAACTGTGGAAAAATGAAGTACGAAAACTTCATTTTTCAAGCCAAACTTCGATTTTGCAGCTATATATTGCAAAATTGGAGTTATACTTCAATTTTGTAGTAAATATACTGCAAAACGTACTGCGATTTTGCAGTTTGTTATTACAGTGTAGTTAACAAGTTATTTACTATTTATATTATACAATTAAAGTTGTGTTAAAACTGTAAATAACCTTAAGTCTCCCACAACTAGTACAGTTACCTTAATAAAATCTATAAATTCACTTTCTGAGATAAATAGAAATACAATCCTAATAAGTTTTTTCATGTAATAAATTCGGTTTAAATTAAGTTTAAGTTTTGATAAGGTTTTTCGTGTATTTTGTTATTTAAACGGCATTTTTAAAACGTACTGTTTGGTTAATTTCGGTGTAAATCTTTTTCCAGTCAAATTTTTTTTTAAATATTTGTTTGAATCATTTGCTTGCCGAATTAAAAAAAACATTTATCATATATTTTTGGTTACTTTTGTGCCAATAATCACTTGACGTATTTCAGTAACCAGTGTATGAATTATTTGTGAGATTTGGAAAATAACCATATAGAAGTACAATTCAACAACTTATTTGTTGTAATCATCCCAATAAATTTTCAGTTACTTAAAAGGCATACATTATTTAATAAAATATAATGTGCTTAAAACATTAAAGTATAACAATTTATATTAAATAGAATTCGTTTTTTTGTTAAGTTTATATAATCTCATACTAAAACAAAATTATAAAATGATAATAATGTTTCGAAAAAATGTAATGATTTTTTGAAAAAAGCTTTCAGTTAACAGAATTGGATTATCGCGTCCTACGGATTATACCTTTGAGCAGGTTATCACTTTGTGTGCTGGGAATTATTTTCGTTTGTGATAATTTAAAACGCTCTGGCATCAACGCAGCTGGTATATATATATATTCAAACATCATTCGTTTAATCCTGAAGGATGATCCTGCGCAATTTATCTCCACCTTATGTATGTTTTTTCATCTGCATGTGAGGTTATGTTTACCTGGTGTCCCTTTGTCACGACGTCCCAGGGGGCGCTTTTTCGCTCTTATCAACGAAAAAACACAAAATACCACGGAATTCACGATAAAAAAAATGTAATATGCTTTTGCACATATAAATCTTTTTTATTTTTCAATCGAATTTCGAGCTGAAACGTTGTTTAAAAAAGAAACTTAACTTGAAATATCTAGAACTTTTTTTGAGTTTAATAAAATACGTAGAATTTTAGCATTTATACATTTATGTCAAACAGAAAAGTTAGTTTACATTAAGATGTAAACTAACTATTGAATGCCATCAGTATCACTAATGTTTTCTCAAAGTACTTCGCGTTGAGGGCTCTTCTCTCCTATGGGAAATGCAAAATAATATTCTAAACTTGGAGTGTACGCGTGCCCTCGAACGTTCGTGCTTCAGACATGATTTAGCTAACTGTTCTGCGGCGTAAATACGGTTTACTGCGCTGGAATACTGCTAGATATTTCTAACTAAATGAAGATTTGAACAATTACGTTACATTTGCATTAAGTATTGAGGTTGATTTGATTAAATCACTATATGATTTAGTTTCGTGGAGGAGCAAGTTTTCGATTCAACCTGAACTATTTTGAGTTTTTTTCGTTGAATTCATTTCAAAAAGAAAACCTATTGTTTATGCTCAACTTCCTTTTTTGGAAATTCATTAGTTATAATAATAAATGACCAGAATTATCCCCTAAAAAATACCGTTATCCTCAAAGAAACGAAGCAATAAAAGAGAAAATTGTCTAAAATGTTTTGTAAAGCGTCAAACAAAAAGGGGAATGGTTTTCCGATTATTTTCTACTTCAAAAATACTGCGAAAAGAGCACAGCCGTCTAATGATCTGGCCTCGCAGCTGCGCACTTTGTAAGATATCGACTTCAAGAAGTTACTGTCGAATTTTTACCCTTAAAAGCTCCGCCCTTAAAAGCATTTTCAACTAATCTTCGATCACTCTCGCTGAGGACGAGTCGGAGAAAAATAAATATAAAAGCCGATGTATATTCACATCGCGAGTGTCTTGGATGTAAAAAAAAGAGAAAAACTTTGACTGCGACAGTTTATACGGAAAAGTTGTTTAAATTCAAACGCGATATCGCTATAATTCCGAGATTTCAATCTTTTTGAAATTTTATGACAAATATAACTATCATATTCCAATTTTCAATGCATGCTTTTGGTATAACTGATATTTACATCTAATCTTGCATTTACATTTGAATCGTTTTTAAACACACGTCACGATCCATCAAATGTCTCAAGACGATGTCAATCTAAAATTAGTTTTCCATGTCTCAGATGAAGAGTAAATATCACATTCTTATTTATACGCTCACAATGAAAGTATTTATCTTAAAATTATCAGTGATTTAGATTAATTCCATCATTAAAAATAATTTTTTTTATGATTTATGACATTTTAAGCACCAGAAAAATAACTTTTATATGTACACAGAAAAAGTGTATTTAAAATTTAAATTATAACTTAAGTTAAATGTTAATTTTTGTTTTATCATCAATTTCTAATTATTCGAGGGAAAATTGTTTTTTAAGCTAGTTTGTTTGCAAAACAAAACTTTAGACTTTATTCCCTGTACAAAGGTTGTTTAAAAAATTAATCCAGCCATCAGACTTTTTTCTGTTGACTTCAATTGGTTCGAATTTGTCCGTTTCACGAAAAATCGTACGAAGGGAGCTGATAAAGAGATCTTGCGCGCCAGACCACAAAAGTAAAATATTCATCGAGTCGTGAGAGACGGATTTTCGAGCAGACGTTCTTTTACTCGACACAATCGGCGTCGTTACCGAGTCCAATTTCGCTTGCAAGAAATTCGTGTTCAACATCGAATAGAAAGGCAGGGTCAATTGTCACTGTTTTACGTGTGTGTCTACCTGCGTCAACGGGAAATCCGTCTCGAATAGGCGCTAATACTCTGAGCAACTGGCGTAACGAAATACTCAAAATATTGACCCTCGTGTGGACAAAAGCCACAGCGAACGGTTATTCAGAAGGAAAAAGAAAACACACAGATACTCAGCAGATACTTGTGCAAAATTGTTTCCAGATTTGCTTATACAGTTTTTTTTTTTTGGTAATTGAGAAGACGAAACATTGTCTCTTATTTTCAGTAAATATACTTTTTTATCTTAGTTCAATTTAAATGAAAATAGAATAGAAAACAGATTTAGATTTTAAAATGATTCTGCATTTAATGAATTTTTTTTGTAAAGCCATTTGTATAGATGGAATCTATTATGTCAAGTATTTATATTCAGTTTAAAAAACAGGTAGGCAAATTTTTTTACACGTGTTTGCTGAGAATCAAAATTACAATCATCTCGAAAGATATTTGCTATTTAATAATCTGAGAAAAATGATGATAAAGGTTTTTTATTCTTTTTTTTGTCATATTTCAACATGTGTGGCGTTTCAAACAAATCAATCTTCGTAAGAGGAATTTTGAGCTACACGTTTCCAGTTTTAAAATATTTCTGAGAAACCGGAGATTTGACAGTCATTGAATTTTTATAAATTAGAGTGTTCGTATCGAGAAAAAACGTTTTATAGTTAATTGTGTCGATTTATTTTTTAGGGTTAAACATGACTAGTGCATCATCGGCATTATGTAACTGGTTACGATTTTAGAAACAGTCTCACGATTTTGTTTTAATTTTGGGATAATTATTGAAAATTACAAAAATAACACACTGACGAAAAAAACATATGTTTTGGAAAATGATTTTCAAATTATTTTTGAAATCTGATCTTTTGCTAGTTTTGTTCTTTCATCAAACATGTGGTTTTCAAATACATATTCTGGTTCATTCATAAAATTATATTTATTTCTTCAGTCTCCACAGTTTACTCAGATGTATCTTTTGGATATATTTATTTAAAAATGTGTAATAGAATAAGAAAGAAAAACTTAAACTTATATTGAAACTTCAAATTCCAAAACAAAACAATTCGTCAGACAAATTAATGGAAAAGGTACTCGAAACTGATCTTTTTCAAATTTAATTGAGTAAAATGAGGGATAAATTGAACTGTAAATTCATAGTTATAAATTAACGCAATTTTAATGGAATTTTTCATTTGACAAACTTTATTAGTTCAAAGATTTTATTAATTTAATGAACTTTTGTAAATTTCGTGTATTTAATTTATTTTTAAATCTGAGAAAATCTTCATAAAATATTGGAAATAAAATTGAAATCTTGAATTAATTTTCATTTTAAAATTAGTTGTAAATGTGAAAATAAGTTTAATCCGATATTGGTTTATACAATATTCGACAATATTACAAAGCAAAGCATTGAAAAAATTATTAATTGTATTTGTATATGACAGGCAGTATAAAACTTGTAAACATTATATAAATCCAGATTTAACCGCACAAAATGAAAATGAATTTTAATTTACAAACCCATTAAATGTGTACGGATTATAATGCCATTATTTGTGTTTAAACGGATTGTCTAACACAAACAGAAACGTTTTTTGGGATTTTATACTTAGAACACTCCATTAATTATTCCGTTTTTTTTAGCGAATGTCAGTTTAAATTGATGAAATGAATTTTCGAGTCACCTTTTTTTCGTAAAATTACAATGATCTCATAATATAAATGAAAATTTAAGTCAATGTGTTTAAAACATGCAACACTCTTTTTATTCAAAACATCATTAAGGATTTCCCCAAATTTGATCCATTAAAAAACAAATTTTATTAATTAATTTAAACAAAGAATTTCCGAACCAAGTGTAGCAATAAATTGTACTGAGCCATTTTCCGTGCAATTTTTTTTTCTTTATAGTAAAAAGCAACAGTCACGGTTAATTATGAACGCAGTCAGCAGACTGTAAACATGAAAACCGATCCCAACTGTGATCGACGCGTTTGCCCCCCACCCTCGTCGTATAATCATCACGAAATCACATTCTGTGATTCTTCGTACAATAGTAGATCGACCCATCCCAAAAGAAGTGCTGACGCATTATCTTTAATTCCGCAGGGTTTGGCGCTGCCTCCCGCGTAGGTGGCACACCCGTCTAATAAAACGACATCGAGAATTAGAACGCAGATTGGGGTCGAGAAACGCTTGTGTTTTTGCTGATTTCAAACAAGAATGACAGATCAATTGCTTGTTTCAAAATGCATATAATGCTTTCATCATTTGTTACGGATCAACTCCGCTGGTAATGTGTGTTATTATTATCCAGAAAAGGGCTTTTGCAACGATTAACAGTCGTGCTTTACATCTGTTGGAGTTCTTTTATTAAGACGATTTAGTTTCCTTTTTTTTATTCCAAGCGTGTTGCTCATCGTAAAAAATCCGATTAAGCTTTCTGCCGATTAGTTTTACCTATCATTATTCATAATAGAAAAAAACGAATTTTCTTGTGTAATAAGGGTTATGTACACTTTTTTCATGGCCAGAGATACTACCGTGTCATTTAATAAAATTTGAAAAAGCGTTTTTTCTACTGATGAGAGTAGGGAATTTTTTTTTTGGCCAGGGACACTACCGTATCTTCTAATAAAATTAAAAGAAGAGTTTTTTGTGTAATAAAAGTTACGAAATTTTGTATGAATTTGGCTTAAAAGATCCTATCGTGTCTTTGAATAAAACGTGTAGAGAAAAAGAAAGACTTAAATATCCCTGACAGTCCAGTCAAGATTACAGAAATGATTTTAATTTACATTCGAGAATAACGGCTGCTAGCAAACTTTTCGTCGCATGCTAATGAACAGCAAAATGTTATTGTTCGTCTTGTCTCTAAATGCTCGTATAGCGGATTAGCATGCTGTTTGAAATTGTAACATTCGCTGAAAGATCTGTCCCAGGAGATTTGGCACTCATTACTCACTGCAACAAGATATCTGTCGTCCCTGAAAACTACGCTTGGACACCACAGGAGCATTCATTTTTGCGCATACTAACCGAGCAGACATTTACATAACCAGCTAAATCTATTTTAATTATGACGACTGGGATATACCATTTTCGGTGCGGTATGTATATCTGATTTGAAAAAAAGTATTATAAGCTAAAGTGAAAGCGCGCAAAAGTGATGTCTATCGATATGTTGAAATGTGAACGACAAGTATAATTTAGAAATAAAAGTGATGACAAAATAATAACAATAATAAGAAACAACGAATCATAAAATGTTGAGATTTATAACTCATAAGTGTTACAGCTTACATAATATATAGTTTAGGTTTGAAAATTATGATTTAAATGGTAGTAATAAAATGGGAAATCATATTCAGACAGACTTATATTTATATAAATGGCAAATAAATAAGGAGAAAATAATAATAGAATCGATTGTGACACTTGATAAAAATGTTGAAATTTTTACCAATATACTAGTCACATATAATAAAAATAACCGAATTAATGTCTGTTGAAAAATGGGTATAGTATATATTCAATTAAATCTAAAAAAATGAAAGTAAATTGACAACAAATAACAAATAATATAAATTTACATTGAGAAATGAGCAATCAAATGAAATTGTAAAATGAATGTGAAAAATTGATGATATTTTAATTTGATAACATAAAAATACTTTCGACAATTATAATCTCGCAAAGTTTATGAAACAAATGCAATTAATAGCGAAACAATTTTGTTCGGCAATAAAAGTGACGTGTCATGATATGCACTTTTCTGCAAATTAACGAAGCAATTTGCTCATTAAAAGTTCAATTAACATTTAGAAAGAAAAAATACGAAGATTTCTAGGCTTGTAATTGATACACACGAGTATTCGTCCATCTTCGCCGGTCCTGTGTGTTTATGCGGTCACGCAGCTTCGTTATTTCATGCTAATGATATAATCAAATTTAATAAGTTAATTAGTTAATTAATACGGCTAGACGTCGAGGGAGTAGAATGTGATGGCGGCGTTGAGTTGACAGTTGAATTTATTGAAATTCACCATCCTCCGGCCATCCCCGGAGACTGTTCTCTGCAGCAGGCACATGCACTGCACCGCGTAATCCTCGTCATAGCATATATAGGCTTCTGTGCAGAACATTACTAATTTATTGTAAGGCAATCACCTTCAGTGCAAGAGAATGCCCGCTGCCAGTCGACTTCCTGTTCCATTTGCCTTGCTTTCTGTTACCTTTATTCCTCACTGAATATGACTGTTGCTACTGAGGAGAAGACATTTCCAAAATTATATCACGCTCTCAAGGATGAAACTCAGATATATATAATTTCATCATTTTGCTTTGCTATTTCAGACTAATTGTCCTTTGTCTGAGGAAAAAATATGTTCAACCCTCGGGGAGCTTTGCTCTGAATTACAAAATAAATTCATATTTATAGGCGAAAATTTAATTATTCGGTCAAAAGACTTGCTTTTAGGACAAACTAAATTGGGTTACCATATCCAATTCACTATAAAGTCAATTCATTGAAAAAACAGCGAATACATATAAATATTGGTTACACGAATTATGATAGTAATTTTTAGCTCAATTTTTTGTTATTTTTCTCGGAACCAAATTTCGATTGATACACAGCGGTCAATTTTCAATTAAAGCACATTTCCCGAATCATTAATAAAGCCTTTCGTCGTAAATCTCCGATTATCGGATAAGGCACACATGTTTTTTCTTCGGGCAATAAAAGAAAGAAAAAAAATCGTACAGCTTATGATTAATGACGCGCCCGGGACATTGATCGGCCGGGCGGTTTTCGGTAATGCCTCACGCACGTGCCACCACCAGAGCGAGTTTGGCTCTGAATTTGTGCTCGGGACAATAAAGGACGTGAGACAAATCGCGAGGAAGGGGGGGGGGGCCCCACGCGGAGAGTTATAACCGCCGACATGCGTGAATCAAAATTCCGGCTCGCGTGGTGAATTCCCTGACAGGCGTAGATTGCCACCCCGAAAATGAGCCGGGAAGGAACGGGGCACACGTGAACTGTGCTTTCATTTGTTACGCTCGCATTCATACTTGTAGAACTGCAATATAAATACGACGGACAGAACAATAAGGGACAATCGTAGGAGCTGGGCTTGGGTCAGTGGGAATCGTAACGCAAGAGTTGTTCTTTGTGCCTGGCACATAGAGGATTTGCTCGCATATTTCAGACTCACTGCGAGCGAGGGGTGAGAGATGAAGAAGCCGCAATAAGAAGAAGAACAAGGACGACACAAAAAGTCGTCTTGATACAATAATTTTTCGTTTTGCGATGAATATCGTTGATTAATTGAGTGTTTGTTTTTGAAAAATGATTTGATAAATTAATTTTATTTCAACGTGATTAATTGATTTTAGTGTCGATAAAAAGGAGATAATAAGAAAAATGTGTACATTTTTCGAAAAATTATAAGAAACATGTTTTGTAATTGAACAGTATTTTTAATCAAACTGATTTCTTCGTCAGAAATAGGTGCAATTTTTGATTTCACTTAATTGCCAAACGCAAAACAACATCCCACGATATATTCAGTCCGCCCTCTATGCGTATTCGCCCATGCAATAAACTTATGGCTCCGAATCTGCTGAAATTCGCTATGGTTCCAGCCAGGCGATATACGTACAACATCCGACGCGAATCGTGTCTATAAATTACTGAGACGAAGCCTGATGCCGGGATTGCAATTATTTAAATGTACCAAAGAATGACAAGAGCAACGTTGGGGATGAACTAGACTTATTAGAACGAGCGAAAGATCAAATCGGCACGGAGGGTTCTATTTGTGTATGCGGATCAATTTCATTACATAACGCGAAGCTGCTTTTTTTGCTTCCCTATAGTGTATAAACTATGTGCCCTGACTTTTAAAGTTTTTCATTCAAAGTTAAAGTGTCTGATCCATGTGAGACAGCCGTAATTTAATTAAAAAATTCATCTCAAATGAAATTTTTTGAATCACTTCGAAAATTAAATATTGCGTGTACAATTTCTATTGTACTATATAAATACCTATATGTGTATATATTGTGTTACATATATATCAAAGTTTAAGAAAAAGTTGCGAAACAAAATTTGGTTTGTTAAAAAAAATTAATCAAAAAATATTACGACTGTGTTACAGTTAAGAAACATATGGGCTATTGAAAACTAAAAAGTATTAACCATAAAGAAGATTCGATTAATTTAATTTTAAAATTACATTTTAAAGTATAACACACAGCAGTGATCATTGAAACAAAATTGTTATGTATGGGAAAAGAACATTTGGGTCGATTTTAATACTTTAATGCGTAACTTCTTTTTTTTTCTTTTCTTCTTTTGTTAACACTTTTTACATGGTGCAACTGACCTGATCCAATGCTTTGAATGGTCAAAACATTTTTCCCGGTGTGGATAATTAAAAATGATCGTAATCTCGTAATTACAAAAAGATAAATCTATTGAATATAATAATAAGAAATTAATGAATTGGTTATAACGGTTTGATTAATACAAATTAGAAGATGATGAAGCAAAGGTGCTTTAATGAAACAGTTCACATGTAACGGTTGATTACAAACCTATTTAGTTGCTTTTATTTGCAAAGTAGCGGTTTGAAATTCATTTTTTATAATTTTTGATAATTTTAACAAAAAATTCTTTTTTTTTTCTTAAAACTTTCAGAAAAATGTCGTAAGACTTGTGAATAATTTTTTTAAGCCTTAATTAGCGAGCTTGTTGCTTGTGCAAATATGATTTTGCGTGGTAAAAACGTGGGGTTTTGATTACAATAATCGTCGACAATTGTTCGTTATTTTTTTGTTTTTTTGCTTGTGTGAGCAGTGGTGCACTAAGTGCCACCGTCGTAACATTTCCTTGCGCGAATTTCCGGTAATTTTACCGTCTCAAACGTCAAGCGTAGGATACGTCTATTGTCACGCGATCTCTATGGGTTATTCCTGCCGGTTGACGGCGGTCTCATGGGATAAGCGACGAACTATCTGACGCGGCCTAACGTAACGTGTAAAATGTACTATTGCACTCGAGTAAAGATATGTTTGAACTCTCCCGAGAGTCTTTTTCTCAACTAAGAAACTCTCTTTGAAGCTCCTTCGTTAGTCTTTGCTACGTGACTGAATTTTGCGTCGTGCTAGTTCGCGTCAAATATAATAAACGAACCGTGAAAAAACACAATTGTCACGTGGTATTAATGAGATGGTACTTTTTCAATAATTAACTAGGGCCTTCGTGCGAAAATCCCAGTCCGAGTGAACTAGCTTAAAAATTATTGTTTAATCCAGTTAAAAAGTAAAATTTATTTTATATTTCTTAAAATGATTATTATTTTTTTATTATTCAATTTTAGTAATAGTTTTTTATGTACTTAATCCTATTGAACATATTTCAAAACGACGAAATATTTTACCAACATTTTTTCTATGTTTTTATTTATTTTCGTTATACATATATACTTTTCCGAGTATAACAATTGTTTTTCTGGTGCAACTGTAATCCGCACGTATAATATATTTTGTAAAGAATTACTTTGGTACTTTTAAACATAGAAAGCTTTATCTCATATTCAATAAAATTTTTCGTGCATTTCATAAAGTTAAGTTATAAAGTTTGGAGATTAAATATTTTATCAGTTAGTATTCTTCGTGAACTACTGAAGCTGCAAAACTTGTTACGTTGAACAAACATATTTTGTTGCTGCAATCAATTTTACTTCACGTATATATAATATTTTGTTAGTTTTAAATTAGTCCGTTTATATACAGTACAATTTATATGAATTAACTTTTTTTTTCTTTACTTTACAAATAATTCAAAAACTGTATACATCATTTATACAATTATTAATTACCAGATGAATGTAAATTCAGTTATTCAATTAAACAAAGTGTACTTAAAGTTGTGAAATAACAAAATAGAAATTAATAGAAACTTTACATGGAAAATGAATAAATTAAAAATTATTTTATTATTCAGCTCGTTATTCAGTTAAATTAAAATGAATCTTTTCTTAAAAGTAAAGAATAGAAGCTTTACATAAAAATTAATAAAGATTGAGTTTCTTTTTATTTCAGTGTATCATTTATATTTATTTTTTTCAATTATACAATAAAAAATCCTGTAAAAGTTATAATGAAATTTTTTCTTTACACTGTTCAGAAGTTCACAAAATATTCTGAGTAATACAATTTCGTTTCAACAAAGCGAACTAAATAATCGAATCCAAGTTCGTCGAATGTATTCACAATTTGAATAAAATTATTTCTTCAATTTCAACTTATATATCTAATTGAAATGAACAAGAAAAGAAACTGCAGTATTAGGTAGAATACAATAATTGTTGTTCAAACTATTTAAGAATGCAACATATATACGCGCGATGGATAAAGGTCTTTTTTGCATTGACGCAATAAAGTAGGTAGAAAAAAAATTCTAGTTGAAAAATGTTATTAAACAGAGTTTTGAGAAAGTTGTTGTAAACTTCACATAAGTTTATTTAAGTTCATAAAAGCCCCAGAGAATGTAAGAAATCATGCAAAGGCCGTGTTCATTATAGACTTTTGGGAAACGCCCGGTGTGTAACACGTTGCAAGGTTATTACTAGCGGCACCATAAGATAGAAAACGATCAGTGTGGACATAAATTATTTACGACCTCTCGAATAACTACACAATGCAGTTCATGACCTAGAATATTTGGCAAAGTGAAATTGCCATGCTTTATGAAATTTTTCATGTATATTTTTATTTTTGTTCTTTTAAATTATTTTAATTAAAATGGAAATGAAATGAAATTTAAAAGAAAAAAAATATTTCCCAAGCTATAAAGTTTCAATTCGATATTTGTAACTTTTACAAAAGTTGAATGGAAATTAAAATAATAAAATCTATTCTTTTATACAAGCTAAACGTTTTCCTTGTATTATTATTTCAATAAGAGAAAACAGGAGAAAAAAATGTTGCACGATGCAAATTTACGAAACTTTATTCCCTTACTAGTTACATGATTTCAGTGTACATTATTAAAAGTACTGTAAGTTATTTCAAAATTATACAAATCAGTTGCGAAGCGACGAACAAAGGAATTCATTTCGCTGAATTTTTCATTTCAATTAATTTATATTATAATGTAAATGGCGAGTTTCGTTTAAAAATTATGTGTTCAAAAATTATACTTACCACGGCAAGTATAAGAAAAATACAAGCTTATTATCATAAAATACGTGGCTTTATCGGGGATAATCTCAACCACTGTGTGAAAGAGATAAAGAGAAAAACGGTTCTTGCAAAATAATGTCATTATCTTCATTAAGATCAAAAAATTTTGACGATGACGTGGTGTGTTTTGTGTGTCTTCATTTCTCGGTATGAGTAACGTCACTTAATCGGACTTTTGATCTCACTTTTTGGCGACCTCAACATTGTTATGCTGCTCACGACAAGATGTCATCTTGTGACATTGATGATCTTGTCACGGGTTATCTGTGTTTATAACATCGTTAATCGTACGATTAAAAAATTTTTTCGCATGTGAAAGACAAGTGTACACGTCTAGAAAACTAAATTAGATAAAAATGTAGTTCATTTGGTCCAACTTCATTGCAGAGCACAGTTGTTATCGAAGTTTAAATTGATTTCGTTTTTAAAAGCGTAATGAGGAAACAACTTTTTATGAAACTGTTGACGGCCATTGCGTAAAATATTAAGCAAATTGTTCCGGAATGATGAAAACTTGTATAAAAAACAATTGAAAACAAATAAGTGTATTAAATGCAAGTATATAAAATGAAATTCTCCGGCATTAAGTCAATTTATGTTGATGAATATTTCAAAATATTTTGTATCATATTCCACTGAAAAATACAAGTTTTCAGTCGACTGAAAATTAGATTTTGATAAAATTAAAAAAATTCTTTACTAAATTTGCAATAATATAAAGGTTTAGTTTATAAATAAAATGACAGATGAACATTAAAAATAAAATTATCGTTATTTTATCAAAAACGGGAACAATTTGAACGAATAAGTTATTCAATTAATGCAAAAATATATATTTTTGTTTAAATCACTCAGTTTCGTAAATTACAGTGTAATTTTATCGAAATAAAAACAAATCAAATAACTGATTCCAAGTATGTTTTTAGGACACATGTTATTTGATATTTTCACTCAAATTAAATTTCCTGTTGATTTTGCATGGTTTTTTTTCTTTTTTAAAAGATCATCTGTTACTAAATTTTACATCTGCTGTATTTTGCATATGTACAACATAAATTCGAATAACTAGCATACTTTTTTCTCCTGAAGTAAATACATTTAATTAAAAATTAAATATGTTCTTGAAAATAATATATATAAATTCAAATAAAAATAATCTTGCTGAAAAATTCTGAAAAATTTTAATTATTAGATTTAATATTTCAAAAAAAAAAACAAACAAACAAAAACAAAAAAAATGAAGAAAGCTAAAAACAGGTCTGAAGAAGTCCGACTATTAAGACCTTTTTATTCAGAATTGTTATAACGATTTTCCACATTTTTGTAGAATTTTTTCAAACTGTCAGATATTCTTAGCACATTTTTTCCGCTAAAAATCACTTCTTTTTTTTAGTATGCATATTAGTTTAAAATAATAAATAAATTTTAGAATTCGTTTTACAATAAATTATAGATGAAACATTTTTGCAAACCTTAAAGAACTTTGAAAAATCGGAATCCAAAAAATTCATCAAAACAAATCACTTTCGCACAATTTTCACGTACAGTTTGCTCGCGAGTTATTTAGACTCATTATCCGGGCATCTCTCTCATCAAAGCCTCAGCTAAATTATGCGCATAAAAAGGCCGTTTAAAGTCGAAAGCAAATCAGCGTGGCATTAATTCGCGAGCTTCGTCGGTTTCTGCCTTAAGATTAATAGAGTCGGAGTTTTGACGACACATGCAGTTATTAATGACACCAGCCACACGAAATAAAATAGCTCGTACCCCATTTTTTTCGTTTTTCCCTCTCTCTCCCGCACAATAGGGACCCTCAAGGTATGAGTTACCGCACTGATATTTCCGGCTTCTTATATCCCACGCCGTACATTTCCTGCGTGCATTTTTTTCGTGGACAAATGGCACGTCATTCATAGTCGCGTTGATTTTGATTCATTCGTTGTCTCTCGGTATTACTCACACGCGCAAACAAAAGCCGCACACCTGATCCGCGTATCTTACTATATATATATATATTACTTTCCCCAAGAGTTAATCCGTCCTGACGCCCACACTGCAAGAAAAGTAGACAAAAGTTTTTCACATTGCAGCACAGATTTGTACATAATAAATAATTGCACTCAAGCAATTTGCTAACGTGAATTATATTCCTTGATGAGGATTATTATTATTATTGTTACATATATGAGTACTTTATGAGAGTTAATTTTCCGTTAAAGCTCGCGAATGAGTTTCTAAAGAAGTGGGTGATGTAATTACCGAAGAACATGTTATTTATCGTTCACTTAAAAGTACGACCGAGAAAAATGGCACGAGAAGCATTTTGAAAAATGACCTCGGTGGGAGTGAAGTAAAGTGCGTGTAATTACTTTTTTTATTTGCTTTTTTGTCAGGGTTATGAGCTTAGAAAATGTGAACGTGACCTTAACATGGGAACCGAGTTGCAAAATTGTGTGTACACGATAATCGTGGGCTATTTGGCCAATTGGAATTGTTTGCCGAGCTAATTTCAAGTTGCTTAGTTGCAACTTTTCCGCAACAATCCGCTTTTATTGGATGCATTTGGGTCGCCTTTACATTTGAGGCATCGAAATTTGATTTGTCTGAGATTTAAATGCTATAGTTAGTTTTCCCAATAATTGCAGAGATATAATTATTTTTGCACTTTTTTAAATAGTTATATGCACTTTTTTGGACGTTCTTTTTTAATATAGATTTTATTTGTATACTACACAATTTACAATTTTAAAATATCTCATTTTTGTTAATTTCAATCTTGATATTTATATATAAAATATATAAAATGATTTGATGTATTATTAATATAATTCAGAAAATAACCCAATTAATTTTTTATACAAATTTAATTACTATCTTTAGAATATATTTTAATTCAATGTTTCAGTAAAAAGTATTAGTGAAAATTATTTTCATTTTTGGTGCATTATTTATTAGCTTGTCAGGTTAAAAACATGTCAAATTTTCTAACATTTAAGTTATTTTTAATTGTATGAATAATATATTCAGTCAAATTATATCTTTGATTTATTGGAAAAATAATAGTTTTGTGCAATCAACTTTTCTCAGAATCATATATTCTATTTCTAAATAATCAGGTAACTAAAAAAATTGATTGTAATCAAATTACCATCGTCATGAAATTTTTTCAAACGATAATGAAACAGCGGTTATATTATCATATTACTTATTCCCAATCGATTACGCTAAAATAATGATTGATGTTGCAGGCCAGCACGTTCAGTACAATTTTTTTTAGCTTGCACATTTTTATTCGCAACTGCGAAACTTTCGAACCCGCTAATTAAAAGATCATTCTGCACGTTCGTTTTGTTGACTCATTAACGTGTACGAAAACAAATTATCACGATTATTTATTCGCGGTTCAATTTTTCTTTCAAATCTGCATAAGCTTTTGTAACGTCAAACATCCATCACACTGCACGCATTCTAACGATATTTACAGTTCATATTTTTTTAACTGAACAAACTTTGTTTTTTTTTCCTTCATAAAATTCTCCGCAACTTTGATGTTAAAGTAAGTATTATATCGAGAGTTGAACAATCAACTATTTGGCTAAATTTAAAATACTTTAAAAAAAGTAAAATAAAAGCTCATTGTCTGCTGATTGAAAGAAAGCTCTCGAAAACTAATTAAACAGCGTCGTTGTCCACTAACTCCTGCATTTATCTGGATGGTGCGTCTTCTTATTTTCAGTTTTGTATTAAAAGTTTTCTTACTAACTGCAAACTGATTAGGAGACGCGTTTCAGAAGTAACGAGCGGCACATCTGCAAACACTTGCTGCCAGTCCAGGAAGAGAGGGGAGGGGGGAATAAAATCAACGCAAAGTGGAAACTGTAATGGCGCAAAAAGCATCGAAGCCAAGAAACGCAGGACAGACCGCAGAGCCCTTAATAAGGCTCAAGTCGAAACAGCCAGTCACGAGTGTGTGCTCAAAAGTCTGCAGCAGTTTTGGTCCGCGAATTTTGTCGGGTCGCTGAGCACGAATATACACGATTAGTTTCACATCTAGATGTAATTAGTTGTGGAAACATTCCGTCATTTTTGCTGGATGAAGAATTTTGTTACAAATTCCCGATTGCGGTTGTAAAAAAGGAAAAAAAGAAAGGGATGTCTTGCTGAAATACGTTGCTTTAATTAAACGAGTCTTCGACAAAAACCATTCATTAAAATTATCCTGTTATCTGAAAAGAAAGTTGGAAAAGAAAACAATAAATGTCGAAAGATTTTTTTCTGTATTTTCTAAATTAAAATCCTTTTTGTTGTTACTCCTAATAATAGTACTTTACAATTATCACATTATTTGTTTTATAATAGGTCGGAAGTTTGTAAGGGTAAAAATACTTGTTGTTTTGTTCGAATTAATGAAATTAGAACTTTAACTGCCACTAAAATTTGTCTTAAGAGGTCCTTAAAAGTTATAATTACTGTTTATCAAGAAATTTTAAGGACGCAGTTGTAAAGAATTACCATAATGGAATCACGATATATTTTATATTACCCAAATTAATTCTTATAGTTAACTTTGTGAATGAAGAAACTTTACTTATAATAGTGCAAGAGAGAGGAGCAGAAATTTTCTGTAAGATAGCTTATCAAATTTTGCAAAACTTTGTCTTCAAACATGCAGCTGTGTTATAGTTATCTATCTTATTTATTGTTTGCTGTAATTAACGCCCACTTTTGTATTAAAGTTATTGTATGAATTGAAAAAAAGAAAATTTATTATCAAAAAAATTGTAAACATAAAATTTAAAGAAATAATTGAAAGGTTTGCTTTTTGTTCCGATAATTTTTAAATTTATTTTGTCAATAAACCCAAAACATTAATCATTTTCATTAATTGAAATGCAAAGTTTATTGATGTAAATTGTGAACTGTCAGTTTCACGTATGTAACTATAACAGCAAACAACAAACGTTTCTACTTATACATACGTCAAATTTTCTTCAAATGGGAATCAGCTTATCAATATAGCACAATTTTTTTTCATTTATTTTTTTTTCTTTTCTTAAACATTACTTAATTTAACTGAATTTCTTTATTTCAATTTTTTTTAAATTCAGACTGACTTTATAAAATTTTAAAGTTAAGCACCAAGACTTTATACGTTTTCAGACAGTAAATAAAAATTCAGGATTTGTCAAAGCGTTATTTCAATAAACATCCAGGCACTTGGTGGCCGCTTTTTCGTATTATAAGTTGGCATAAAAAAAGTTGTCATAAAACTGTTTACAAAACAATTTTTGGCACAACACACTGCCGCCAGAATTGTTCGTCACGTAAAACACGCCAACATGAAATCAGCCATAAATATCGATTGTAGACAAAATGCACGCGGTTTATTTGCGGCCAGCCCTCTTAAAAAATAGGACAGATACCTTGGCTTTAATATTTTACCAGACTCTGCGGTAAACAGGATAAATACCCGCTTTTCGTGCATGACGAAATTTCGCCTCTTAAAGAAAAATATGTGTTTGCAGTTCAAGCGACATTGAGTCGCGAATTTGTTGCCTTAATATCGATATACGATTTCATCCGAATTATGTGTCGACACGGCAAGAAAATAATCCGCAGATAAAACAACGTGTAATCGTTTATTAAACTGCATTTAAAAGTTTGTTTTTTTACAAAAATAGTTAAGAGGTGACTTCTAATTGATCGAAATTGAATCGGTTTATCGTGAAGAGGCAAATGCCACGAATTAGATAGGCAAAGGAAACTTATTGATTCAAAGTCACTTTTCGAAGCGAGTTCTACTGTAGTCTCATTTCATTTATGGAAGCGTCTATTATAGTGATCATCAGTGAAGTGAACAAAAGCAATCGCGAGCAATCTAACGTCGAACAGCGGCAAGGTAAATTGAATTACGAACCAGAGGCAGAAATTTAGAGTACGCCTGTAATGCTTCGCGACTCGTAAAATGAAACGAGAGATCGTTTTGTTCAACGAGTTACGAGATGTCGGTTGTTGGCAATCCCACCCGAAACTTAGATAAACTGAAATGAAAATGTTTTACTTTTGTCAAAGAATCATCAGTTATGTGCGGTATCAGTGCAAGTTTGCAGTTTGAAAATTGAATGAGTGAGCGCTGTTTTCGAGTCCATGAATTGTTTAAAGCAACTGCTGCTGCTTCAAGCCGAGAAATAAACTTCAAGATTACAGTCTTTTTGTTTAACGAAATAGTATTTCAACATTTAGATTCATTTGAATTAAAAAATAGAGTGAATTCAATGTAAATATAATAATAAAACTGAATTTACTTAAAGGAAAATATAAGTTGAGTTTAAATTTAATTATAGTTTTAATTACAAAAACTAAGGTAAATTTTGGATATTAATGTTGATATCAGTTTAAACTAGAGTTCAATAAATTAACAAATGTAAAATAGTTTGAACCAATTTTTTTAAATTAATTTCAAATATGCATTTTTTTCAAGTTCATAACATAAAAACTTAAATGATATATTTTAATTGTGTTAAGAAAAAATTATATTATATGAAAAGAGTAACTTCTGTCTCATTGTTTACAATGGTTTCAAACCTATATAACAACGACAATGTGTGAAGAATTCCTTACTTGAAAATTGATAAGCGATAATGTAAGTACTTGTGGGGTATCTTGATTTTGTCATGAACTCACAAGGTAAGTCTTGCAGAAATCGGTAATCAAGAAGTAAAGTAAGTTTACTTCTTATTGTAAATGTTAAAGGAGGTAACCGCGTAACCTTTCTGAATAGTCCAATCGCGGTTACTGGAAAACATACCAGGATGAAACGCACCATTTTTGTAGGATTTTTGTATTTTGATCTTACGATTAAATTCGAAAGTATAAATTTTGAACTATTTCTACGGATACAGGTAATTGTATTAAATGTTGATAAAGTCTTAATTGATAATTTTTCAGAAATGAAATTCGTCAAGTTTTCGTCAAATCTGATTTGCAGACAAAAATGTACAAATCACTATTTTTTGGGTACAAAAATATTAACAAAAATCAAATTTCCATTTTGTAAATTTGTTTTAAAATTATAGATTAAAAACATTACTATAGCAATTATATTCATTTAACATTAGCAAATTGAAATCTGATTGCATTATTTCAACTAATATTGCTTTGGAAAATTTGATACACAATAGGAGAATTATCTTTAATTCTTTTGTGGTCAAATTTAGTTTTATTGAATATAACCCAATTTATGCTAATGAAGCAAATATTATCTAGTTTTTAAATTAAAAACATCTATCAAAATTATGTTTTTATAAATCAAAAAATAGTTTGATAGAGGTTTTTGTAAATTTTATTATACAAATTCAATTCAGCAATTTAACTTGATAAAAAATGTATATCTGTAAAAAAAGTACAAAAAACAAAAAAAAAAAAACAAACAAAGTTCAGTGTAATAAAAATCAGTGCAATATATTCACTGTCAAATATAAAATTATTTTAAAACCAAATTATACCGCACGCGCTGCAAAACAAACACTATAAGTAAAGATTATAATTGAATTATAAGTATAATTTTCCGTCATTTTTAAATACCAAATTTCATTGCCTGTAAAGCGATTCAATAAACCGACCCATTTTTTGAAATCAATTTACCTATTTGAATTCCCTCAAGAGGCATTTTGACTCTTGTGTAGGAAACTGGGGAGTCAATTTAGAAAAAAATATTGCCTGCGTTATGTAACAAAGTGGATTTCGAGTAATTTGTATAATATAAAATGGGGTGGATATGACAAATGGGGGTGAATAAAATTAGCATTTGCTATTCCTACAAAGAGTTATGTATTATAATATAAATTTAGTTTCCGCAACTCAATCTCTGAATTTGATAAAAGTATTCCCTTGCAATCAAAATTTTGAGACAACTTTCACACTATATTATATCAGATTATAAAGAAAAACAAAGTGAAAGTATAAATATACAAAAGTTTAGTACAATAATTTTGAACAAATATAAGAATAATACTTTATTAATTAAACAAATTTTTTATGTTTCAGATGTTAAATTCTGGAAAAGTATTTGGTAAGTTTATTGAATTTTTTTTAATTTCAAATTTTGTTCTTATTTGCAAGAGTATATGAATTATAGATAACAAAATCAGAAAAGTATTATAAATTCACATATTCATATGGCAAAAATTTAAATTTGGTTCGCATGATGAAAAAATCGTATGAAAAATTTAAATAGAAACTACTTTATTCTTTATTTTTAGAAACAGGCATGATTCGGAAATATTCTCTTTATTTGCTAAAAGAAAGTTTGAATTCACTTGTGATTTTCATTGAAATATCACTGCATCAAATCTAAAAATAGTGCCAAACTTTTTTGATAAAAAATGCATCGCGCAAAGAGTGGAGAAATTGAGAACAATAAGAGGAGGGAATTGAATACTTTATCATATAAGTGTAGACACTTCCTTATTGTACATGCTTCGCACTTCATTTAATTTCAATACCTATTTTTTTTTCTTTATTTAACTTACAAAATTTAAAAATAATATTGGAAAAATATTTTAATAAAAACAGAGCGATACAATTTTGCACGTTTGTTCATATAAATACAGTTATATTTAAATTTTACAGAATAGAAATGGAAGTAGAATGAACTTTTTTTTCTTAATTTATCCACTTTAATAAATATATACAAAAGCTGACCGCGGCGGTTAAATGATTAACAATTGAAATGGCCTACCAATTGTATGTAAAATAATCTAATGACATCGAGAAAACAACGCAAAATAAGCTAAAACATTTCAACAACACGTAACAAATATTTAAACAACACCCTCAACATGCTATATTCAAAATTCGACCCAAATTCCACGAACCGTTGCACGCTTTGCATTAAAAGTCAAACTGCACTTTCGTCAGGGCAAAGGTCGCGGCTGCTCTTTTTACGAGCGTGTCGTGGTCGCATATTAAAGACCTCCCGATATACGCAACGGTATATAAATAACGCGGTGGGATTTCTTTAACGCGAAAGATCATTGGCAATAAGCGGAAAATCTGCGTCAGTTTTTAGACCAACCGTGCGGAAAAAAAGAAGGAATTCTCGCCTGGCACAAAAATGGAAAAAGGGTCCAGGATTCGTTGCAAGTCACAGTCGAATGGAGACGAATTGTGTCCCCAGAGAGGCTCTCCGATTCTTCTCCGGGTTTGAGACCAGGGCAGCGTCTTGCAAAGGGCTTATTGGCTTCGTTAGTACTCGGCGCAACAAAGTTTTGACGTTAAGCTATTTGCACGCATTTGCATATTGAGAATTCCGCTTCGGCAAATTGACAGCGCGAAATTTGATAACTGCTGAGAATGATTCACTGTGAGTTTAATTAAAAGGGTAGAAAAGAAAAGTTATTCTTGGGAACATTAGTATGTGTTGAAAAAAGAATTCCATTTTAACCTGTAAATAGTTTAGATTTTTTCCGAAGAAATTAGGGTGCTTAAAACAGCAAATTAAAAAAAGTACACTGTAAAAAATAAATGTGATTTTCTTGTACACTATGTATAATAATTTGTTATGGACTTGGATCACAGATGAAAATTCTTGTTAAGAAATTTACAAAACTTACATTTGGAAGGTTAAGAAAATGTGTAAGAAATAGTATATTATAGGTATATTATTATCAAAAATAAGGTACATGATAAGTATTATAACAAATACACGCGTAATACAATATTACAAAGTTTAATTGCAAAATAATTGGACTTTGAAATGTTGATGTTTTACATACTCTTAAAACGTAGATTCTAAAAATAAAAACCTATGAAATATTTTGTTAAGATTTGACCATTTTGAGGCAAGTAAATGAACTTCTCTTAAATCAATGAATTAAATCGTTATAATAAAAAATAATTTCAGATGATCACATGCTTATTTTGTATACTTTAAATACAAGAATTATTTGCAATAAAGCACTTTTAATCCGAATTATTTAATTATATTTAAAAACAATTAAATATATTTAGATGTTGTAGAGTTTGAGGTTATGTAGAAAATATACTTTTGTAATACTCTATATGAATTTTTATTGTATTTGTAAGACCTTAGTTAAAAATAAGTATGTACTTATTTTTAACTAAGGCCTTACAAATACAATAATAATAAATATATATAATTATACAAAATAATAGTTAATTAATAATTAGAATTGTAAGCTTTTTAAGTTTCTGTTTTATTTTTATTCTAAAGTTTCTTATAACCAAAGCGTCCATTCAAGACATTGAAAAGTTGGCTGCGAGATAAAAATAATTCGATACTTATGACCTTTCAATATGACAGGTAAACATTCAAATTGTTCTAACATTTTCTAAATGTGTATAACGATAAAAGATAATTGACTTATGATTTTTATTATAATTATATCTGAATTAGTTATTCTTGTTAATGTGATTAAAACAAAAGAATCAACTTACTGAATAAATAAATATGAACTTTTTTTGTAAAAACGATTTTTTTTATCTGTTTATTTTATATACAACAATTAAAAGTATTAATTGATAAATTTCTTAAGTTGACTTTCGTGAATAAAATATTGTAA
>JABFPM010000965.1:0-23455 GCA_022817325.1 Idris sp. 1 HC-2018 | reverse complement strand
CGTCTACAGTTTCGTTACTTTGCGTACTGTGCTCACATGTAAGCCGATTATTCCTTTATGCAATAAGTAATCGCGTTATTGTATTCATGGATAGTTGCAGATTCAAATTAATGTTGACGTTTCTCACTTTTGCATTTGTCATTGTTACTATTACGAGTTGATAAATAGAAGCAAAAATGGATAAATCATTGCATAAATTACTATAAAATCTATACGATAATAAAATGTACATTATTTAACCTTAAATTAGCTTATCATCTGTAATTTTTTTGATCAATTTATTTTCACTTTGTAATCATTTCAATAATACATTTTTTCATCACTTTTATGTTTTAATTAACTTTATCATTCAAAACTGTACTTTTAATAAAATATTGGATTTTCATAATCTCACACCAAATAATTAAAATTGAATTATGTTTTTCGTGTAATTAATCTAGGTATACACATAGGATCTTGTGGACAGACTCAATAACTATATGTAAAAAATATTTATAACGCTTTGTTTCGTCTGATCCAGCCGTCAAAAAGTTGTCATTAAACATTAAATCAATCGAGAATTAAATTTATGGAAAACTCGTAACTTGGTTGACTTATCTTCACAACAAACCAAAAAACTGTTCACTCGATTTCATTTGAATACAGATTTTTTTACAAATTGACCCATCGGAGTGGAAATGTAACGAAAATTATCAAAAGGCTTTACATTTATTATATTCCCTAAGAGTAGTGAATGATAATGGCATATAACTGAAACTATATTTTAGAGTTTCTATTTTTGTTCGTGGAGGTTATTGTTAACATTTTACAAATATAAATTATACGTACAATGTGTAAACACCGTGCCAAAAACCACCAATTAGATAATACATTTTTTAATTAATTATTTAACTAATACGTTCTTTTTAAATGAAACCAAATGATTAATTTTGTCTTAGATGGAAACCTGCGACAGATAATAAAAAGTCAATTTAAAGTTATACATATTTCAACTTGAATAAATTATTTGTGTTATCATCAAGTACAACTCATTTTACAATTTTTTTGTCTTTATGTTACACATGGGTGTAAACACCGTGGACATGGATGTTCATTTTCAAATAATGAAATGTGATTAAGCTTGCATATTTTACAAAATATTATTTTAGTGTCCCATTTCAAACATCAACTACAATAATCACATAAAAATAACTTTTAATTTTAAAAATTTTTTGTTTGAAATTGGTAGATATTTTTAGAATCATTCATATAGAATTATTTCGATGAAATACACAAAAACAGATCTAAAACGTGTGAAATAAGATTAAAAACTATTATCTTAAAAACAAAGAATGATTTTACATTTTTGTTGAATATTAATCAAATTAAACCACTATTCAGTTACATGGCGTTACAAATGAAAATTAGCGAAAACATATTTTTTTAAAAATTTTCATAAAATATTTCTTGATATTAATAAATTGGCGCGATTTTACAAAACAAAAAAGGTCTCTTTCAAATAATTCCAATACGTTGAGATGGATTAAAAATCTAATGCTAATGTTTTAATACGCAAATTCCAGATTCAACTGTTATGCTGCTGAATGCGCCCGAATACGAACCCAATTGCTAGGATACTAATGTTATGAAATCAATGGACGTATTGTACGATTAATTAAGTCTTTTTTGAGTTCGCGTTTGGACATAGATATCCCATCTAGCTAAAGATTTAGGTCGAAGGTAAATAATAAGTCAATTATTTCGGCTAACCTCCTGGAGGAAAACCAGTTGATTGAAAAACCCCCAAAATATCTTTATTGTTTCTCATGCACACTTGTACATTGTTTCTCGCTCTCTTAAACAAGCTCATGTATCTTTTACATACGAGGCCATTTCACAAAGTAAGATTAGCACACTCTATCATGCTCGTGGACTTCACACAAACTCCGCAATCGTTTAGCATTTTTCAAAGTCTTTTTTCTACGTTACTAAATTCAAACTCACTACTTCAATATTTTAAAGAAGAAGAAGAAGTAAAGAATAAGTCAATTGTCACGAGACTGACTCTCCGCCCTTGTTCTATCACTAAGCCTTATTTTTTCGCACTGCCACTTACTCTTGCTGGACCCAGGAAATTCTTTAATTCATCTTGATTGGGTCCTCAGCAGTCAATTAGATTTCCCAATTAACCCGGTAACAAATTAAGGGGTCCGCCCAAAGGGCATTAAGTCTCTTCGCCGATCGTGAACCATCTAGAAAATATCAATTTCACCTTCCCAATTGTAACTTTTATTTATGATTCATTTCGGAGCGACGAGCTAAGCGATTTAATTTTAGTTTTTAGTGAAGGAAAAAAGGACGCCCATGACGAACAAAGAAACCCAACTGACACAGAACAGGACTTTGAATTATGATAATATAAAGACTTTGCTATTCACACTAAATGAAAGAGCTTATTGCCCAAACAGTGCAACATTAGTTATTGTTTTTCCCGGTTTGCTTCGATAATAAATTATTTCTAAAGTTAATTTATAAGAAAATTATTCTTTCTTTCGGTTTTGCAGAAACATCGAGATTCTACAGCGTTTTGTACTTGGCCAACCACTTTCAGCTGGAATGATATCAGAATAATAATAAAGGTTGTATATAGTTTAAATTCATTGTTCACTCAATCAAAATTCTGCAAAAATTGAGATATTCTAAATACAAACTTTTAGTAGTTACCTTAATACCATATTTAATGACTGCGCATTTCTAAATAATATTGGTACCTACTGCAACACGTCTAGATATCATAGTTATTTTGGCGAGGATAATGCCAAACATAGGCTCTCCCCGGCAAGAGAGATGAAAACTCTTATTCAGTTTGGTGACATCGGTATTGCTGTATGCAGCCTCAATTTGGTTTAGTGCTACGAAAACACTAACTTACACGAAACTGACGCCTTCAGTTTAACATAAAGCATGTATCCAAACTTTTGGCAGATGAAAGAGCTAGAATTTATACGCAAAGATCAAACAGCTCAACGACCCGTTGTTATCAGGACGGAGAAAACAGAGACAACAAAGCGATGGCAGCAACACTGAGGTTTATCGAACAACGGAAGATGGACTTATCGATTTATAACAGATTTGGTGCAGTGGTTGCAAAAGAAACATGGCGATGTGGATCATTATCTCACCCACCTATTAAGTGGAAGTGGAAATGGTTTCTTCTTAGAATATATGAAAGAGAAAAGCATATTAGTCTATGAAGAGTGCCCGGTCTGTCGAAGATTCAGAATAAGTGAAGTAGTGAAAATCGGCGTCAATGTTATACAAAAACTTCGAGACGCAAAAAAATTAAGATAAGGTCAAGTCATGTTATGACCTGGCATAGTCAAGAAAAAATGATAAAAGAATAACGTCTGCTGTAAAGTGGCAATGTACCTTTATTGCAAAGTAGTGCTTGATGACGATTTTGCAGGGATGGAGAAAAAGGGGGAGGGGTGATCGACGTAGGGTTTTAGTGTGTGTGAATCCCAAACGAGCAGTTACGAACATGAGAGTCTGATTTTATGCTGCGTAACACACATTTCCCCTGTCATTATAAAAACAAAGTTAATTACTGCGCATATCTGAATATCTTAGATATCTACTGTGCATGCCTAGATAATATAACTACCTACCTGCTCAGATATTTACGTGGTGTATGCTCTACAATAAAAAATTAGTCTCAAAATTCAAGGTTGAATGGAAATTGAAAGGAGTCTGAAAAAAGGTTAAAGAGGTTGAAAAAAAGAGGCTGAAGGGTATTGAGAAGAGAGTGAACATTAAAAGCTAATGCAAAATTTCATCCTCTTTTCAACTTTGAAGATTATAAATATTATTCCCATAAAATAAATTATATTCGTTAAATACGTTTTTAATTTCTAATATCAGGAATCCTGTATTACACTTACGCTTACTCTAAATTTTATTCGTACAAAAAAAGGGTTTTTGATCAATCCTTCAGATTGGTTCCAAATGACGAAAATATAATATACCCGATTTAAAATTTTATTTTTCCTATCCCTTGAAAAACTACACACGTATGTTATATGCATTAAATTTTGTTTCATGCATTTAACATACACGCTCAAAATAAATGTATTGAATGGAACAGAATTGCATTCTGCTAATACAAAAATTATCTCAATATATGTCCGAAAGTATTTTGCATTGAGTTAAGCACTAATCATTTTCAATATAATATTTTCACGTAAAAGTGGACATTTGCATTGTGACAAAACTAAGATTTTTATTGGACTTCACTAAATATGATATAAATTCCAGTTTCTATTATAGGTTATATTTTGGCAGGCATAAGAATTTTCAGTGGATCAAATTTATCACACATTTTATTTGCAATAACGTTATAATAATCTTAAAATCGGATTTTTGGAAATTCAGAATGTATTCCACATTGTCGTTTTGCCGCCAACTGAGTTTTGTTTACATTGTCATAACCTGTTCTTTTTACTGCGCAGAAGTGCACGCATGCGTTGTAATGTTCGTTACATTCGCATTGGGAGAAAATGGCTGTTGCTTTCAATCAATGTCTTATGATTCAAAAAGACGTTCTTTTTATTACAAACAGAATATTCCCGAGAGTGTACGCATGAACATAATAAGTGTCATACATATAACATGCAGAAAATCTTGCATCGGAAATATGCATGAATTATATATATACATATGTTTCTTGCACTGTTTCTTGCACCGAATCTGTGCAAGTTTTATGTATGATTTTACATGCATTTTTAACGATTGGTTACATGAATATTGCATACAAGTAGCATATGCATGTATCATGCATGCATTATGAATTAAAAATATCAAAAAATATTAATTAATTTATTTAATAATTAATTTAAAAAAAATTTTCTTGCATATATGAAACATACTATGCTACTTACACTTTATTATGCAAGCCGAACCTTGACAATTTTGGAACATAACCGAGAATCTAATTCGAGACCCCGAGGTATAATACCTGTGTTTGGCTCACGGAACCACACAGGACTTACGAATGTCATGTTCATGCGTATGTTACATTCATGAATTCAATGCAACATACATACAAAGTTTATTAAGGGTAGTAAAAAACTGTGTCACCTTTTATTTAATCATTTAAACAAGCAATTTAAATAACTAAAATGTATGTAATTTAAAGTTAAAAGCGGCACAGTTTTTTGATAAATATTTTAAGAGGCTAGTGTGTTTTTTCTTTGGAATCGGTTATCAATCCTTTTTTTGTGTACTTTATCGGAGGCACTGCCGTGCCTCTTGATTATAAATTTGTGGAACTTTGATAATATTTACTTTTGTTTATATTATTTTTTTCAGCTTTAATGTGCAGCATTTCAGAGACGTTTCTTCTGTAGCAATGTGGCGCTTTATCTAAAATTTTTGTATTGTCCCAGTCCATATCATGTCTATTTTGCAACCTACATTTTTAGAAAAAAACTTGTATAATTACATGGAAAGCTACGAACTTTTGCGCAAAGTTGTGTACAATTCTGTAGCGTTTTACTAAAAATTAGATGAACTACAAACAACAGCATTGAAAGCTTTTACATATCCTATATTTTTAATCAATGATTACGTTGCCAAATACAGATACAAAAAGGCTTTTATTTTGTCAAAGCAAGTTTAATTTTATTTGTAGAACATAATTGCGTCATCTTAACATTACCAAAAACGACAAGTGCGCTAGTATTTTTATGTATAGACACGAATTTTTACATAACAAAAGACATTTTTATGTATCGGCATGAAAAAATTCGATATTTCACACAATTTTTCGCAGCACTCTACGTTAAAGGTTATGTAATTTTACTTTCTTATTTTTCTAAGAATGTATGATTTGCCATTATTGTATATCCTATTATTGTGTAACTTTTTTTTACTGAGGATGGCTTAAATATTCAGCTGGAAAGTAATAAATATTTCTTTCATATGGTTTTTGAGTCTATCGAAAAATCCTTTATATGTATACTCAAATTACAATGGTAGTTTAAAAAGTTGTACTATCATTTAATAACTGCATAATTATTAATTGTAAAATTTCATACTTTTTGAAATTATGGGCAAAAAATAATGTCTTAGAACTTATAGACTAAAATTATCCTATGATTTGCGTACAATGGATTTCAAATTATGAAATTATTTAACTAACTAAAAAGATAAGAAACTTTAGAACATTTTTATTTACTATGTTAAAAGTAAACATCTAGGGTGTAATTTTGTTTTTACATTAACTGAACACGTCCGTAAGGATGTAAATTTATTATCCGCTGAAAAAAGCGGTATATATATATATATATATATAGGTATATTGTATCGTTGCACCCTAACAGTCCTATGTATGCATGAAGTGATACCAATATTTATTACATGTACAGAAAATCAATAGATTTTAACAGCTCATGTAAATAAAAGAAAATCACTGTACACAATGAAAAGAATATAATTTGTCCCATAAAAATTTTGAGATCTATTTTAATATGCCAAATTCTCACTTGAATCGTTTTTTATAAAAATAAATTCAAATGCTTTTATAATGTAGAAACTTTTTTCAAACATAGAAAGTTTAAAAATTTGTTTAATATTTTTTAATTTAAGATTTTTTTATGACACCATAAAGTTATACTACGTTTGAAATTATTCTGTTAACAAAGTTGGTAAAACTCAATTTATTTGTGGAAATTGATATATTTTTGTTGTATTTTTTAATTAAATAAATTTTAAATAACTGAAGCATTTGTTTTTATTATTCTATTATATTTCGAGCTTTTTATATTTACTTTTACAATTGAATTAATCATCCCAAGTGGAAATTCATATATGATACCATAAATGGCACATATATGCAACATATTCGAATACATATATAGCCCATTTATGGGTAAATTTATGCGGCATACATAAACTTATATGGGATATATATGGCCCATAAATGGAGCCATATATACATTTTTACTTGGGATTAATCAAATTTGAAAATATTAATTGTTAAACTGATTTCAGAAAACATATTTTAATTTAGTTTATAATTTATTCAAATTAAAATTGAATTTAGAATTTTCTAGCAATGATATAAATTAAATATTTATTTTTTATTACAAGAAAGTCAATTAAAATTGTAAGCAATTATACCGGAAATTTGTTTTTAATCTGTTTAAATGATGTTTGCGTTAAATAATTAAATCTCAGTCAGTTTCATGAAAATTCATTGAAAATTACGAGTTTTTGAAATTTATTGAATTTCAGAATGGACAAAGATTTTCCTTTTCTTTTTTTATTGTTAATGCAAATAAGTTAGAGAAATTTTGCTGAAAATGTACAAAATAATATCATTCTACCTTTAGAAAAATGTCTATTACTGCTCTTAATTTTATTATTATTAATATTTGTAAAAATGTAATATTTACTTAAGAAACAGAATTTTTACATTTTTGTGATAAAATAAATATATGTAGATTTCAATAAAATTTAATGTGATCTTTATTTATCCTTCGTTATTTTTTTTTAAACAAAAATTAAAATAGTAGAGTTCTTTTTTCATTTTTTTTCTGGCAAGTTCTTGTAGTTAAATCTCTCAAATATTAACACGTCCTTTGAATCAATATATATCAAAATAAACAATAGATGACTTTGAATACGCCTCCGATTATTTTTGATCTATTATTTATAAGCATTGTTTCCAGTTAACTCGAACTTGAGGATGCACAGAGTACAAACTATATTGAACCTCCGCGGGCTGACAAGTTGCTATTTGTTTAAACGGAAATCAAGAAGACTGTGCACGAAGAATATCAAAAGATCGAAATTTTATTTTAAACAAGAAAAAAATTGAAAAATCTTAAAAAGACCATTTAAATTTTTGTAAAAATATTAATATTGACAGAGTAAAGAAAGTTATTATGTTAATTTATTTATTATATTAATCATAAAATATTTTCCTACATATTTTTGAAGAAGTTATTCTTTTGGATATTATTTCACACAAAAGAGCAGATTATCACAGCCTTTAATTAAAATATCATATTTCACAATGTTTTCATTTTTCGTTTATTAGTTAGTTTATCTTTTAAGAATATAAATCGTTCTTAGTTATACCTAAAAGAAAGAAAAATAATATAAAAAAGATATTAAAATACATGAATAATGAAATATATCTCAAAGAGTATCAAAGAATTAAAAATAAAGTATCTCAGAGGCTAAATAATTTTCATTTTTGCACTGAATTAATAAACTGTTTATAAAAACTTCGTTCTTTCTCTTGTAAAGGAGATTATATTAGATAATAAAATTAAAATTTGCAGTTTATAATTGACCTGGTAATAGACTATCAAAACTAATTTTTCTTTTTCCTTATTTCTTTATTTTCAGTTTTGACATAAAATCAACGTCTTTTTGAATTCACTACCAGCATTTACTTTTTAATATTTAAAATTAACCTAAAACTAAAAAAAATTATTATACTTATGGAAATATATTGCGATGTTGTAAACGTGAACTTGATATAAAATTGCTTTGAAATATTTTTTTTTTTTTTTTTTTTTGTTTAAAGAAAAACTATGCATGGAAGATGTAATTTTTTTACAGGATATTAACAATCAAAATAACTATTTCTTTTCTATAAATATTAGACTATTTAACTTAAATAAATAATATTAGTAAATTCGTAAGAAATTTTAATTAAATACATGTTCCAACGAAAATTAAGCTGAAAATCCAAAAAATTATAATAAAAGTTTAATTTTAAATTTAGCAGCACAATTTATGTATTTTAATAACGTGTTACGTAGATTCGCTGATGTTTCTGGTAGAGAAAGTTATTTCAATTTTTTATGTTTTTAGCACAATTTGACTGAGATCTCCTCTTTAAAGTTTTATTTTTTTATATATGAAACATTTCTGAAGTATGTTTTCTTCCAGTATCGAAAATATTAATTTTATCTAAATCCAATGTATGATCAATCTGTGGTTAGATACAATAGATAGATAAAACCTACTTATTAAATTAGAATAAATGAAAAGTCTTAAACTTTGTCAAATAAGTGCATATACATTTATTATAATCGAATATTCACTTATTTTTAAGTAATAAAACCTCACTTATTTCATAATAGGAAGACTTAATTTTGAATAAGTAAAATTTCACATTTTCAAATTTACAGACTAGTTTCCAATTCTTCATGATGTTCTTTAATCGTGTCGCTAAAATCCGATTTGTAGGTTTGACGTAGGAGATTTTGCAATGTTTTATAATCTATTTGATGAACGTCTTGTTGACTTGTTCGGCTTAGGGGCCGATCTAAAAGTGGTGCTCTGGGAACAATATTGCTTGACCCTTGAGATTTTTGTCATTTAAATTTGAGTACACATTTTATCTGAATGTATTCAATTAATAAGATATCATGCTATATTAGGTTACAATTTTGAATAAAATATCAATTATATATTGCTCACAAATGAAATGTGAACACCTAAATTTACGTAAAATATTGTCCGTAACGTAAGTCGCTACGTTACGTTATATAACATACGTTACGTGTATATAACATTGTCATTTTCGCAGATATAGTATTTCATAAACAGAATCTATTATGTAATAATATGAAATTTCACACTGCTAAAAAGCCTGTGGACTCAAAACATTATCAAATTTTCGATTAAAATAACCATTTAAACGTGGGTGTAGTATGAATAATAGGACAATCATTATTATTCAGAAACATCAAAATTGTCATGACCTTATGAAACTTTTTTTTATTGATTTTTCTTATTTTCTTGACTTTGAGAACAAAAATGGTTTTATATATAAACTGAAAAACGAAAAACCGTCGGAATTAGATATTAAAATTGGTCAGAATAGTGCAAAATTTTGTCAATATAATTCTTAAAAAAAATAATTATTATTCTTAAAATATTTCTTTTCCAAACGCTAAAAATACTTTTCAATTAGAAAAAAAACTTCATGTCTCCCGGTTTTAGACCATCATTTCCAAATATGCTGAAAAAAGTATTGCTTATAACATTTTAAAGAAAATTAAAAATAAATTTAAAACATCTTTGCAAAATGAAAGAACTATATATTAAAATCTTTTTATGCAGAAGATTATGATTTGAATTCTTTCAGAACATTTTTGGTTTAGAAATTTCGAATTCCAATGTAAATTCCTGATGTTATGAGATTTCGAAAAATATTCTTTAATTATATTAGGATCAGTTTTGTTTATGCAGTGACCCTGACACAAAATTTGATCAACACGATGTTGACAATTTAATTTGTCTACAATCGATTTATCTTCCTTCGAAAATGTAGATGTTTTAACATCATACACCTTCACATTGACAAAATAATATATTTTTTATATTCAATAACATAGATTTTAAGAGCAAAAAGATAGGATAGATTTTTATCTGAAACAAAAACTAATTTGGACTGTCAAAGTGCTGATGACTTTGATTTTTATTTTAAAAACAAATTCGACCTAGGTCACTCAATCTGATGTATTTTTACTTTATTTGAACTAAAAAAGTTATGAAAAAGTATATATCAGGTCACATTAAGATTATTCGAAAAAAGATTCGAAATTTGATGAAAAATTGCCACTTTGTTTATATTTAAAATAATTATTTGTTATCAATTTTCTCAAAACGTGATTAGCTCATTTAGAGTACATCAGCTTAAGTAACCTAGGTTGAATTATTTAATAATCTGTAGATTGTGAAATGAATAAAGGTGCTTTTAAAGTTGCATAAAAAGATATACAAATTGTAGATTTAATACATTTAATTCATTTGTATTATTTTTTATGTAAATATTGTTAAAGAATATTAAAGATTAAAAGTTTTGATTACATTAGTTGTTTTTTTTATAAAGTTTGCTAACAATGACAGGAAATTTTGTTTTTATAAAAGAAACAATTTTTTTATCTCGATTATCGGTACTGACAACAAGGGAATTCAATTTTTTTAGCACTTTAACTAGAAGAAAGTTTAATAAGTTTATGTTTGGCGTTTGTATCAAACTGTCTTGACAGATTTAACAATCTAGAGATTGTTGATTTGAATATCTGGATATTCAAATTGAATATTTGATTTTTAACTATTTAATTTAATTTAATCTAAGTAATCCCAAAAGTCAATTTAATAACCTAATTCCTTAAGTGTATATAGTCTAAAAAAGGTAATACATTTTGTATTTTTAAATATTTGAAAACCTAATTAAACTATTGACCCGAATGGTATTATAAAAATTTATATTTTCGTTTAGTAGTTTCATACATTGTTAATGGCTCCGATTGAGTAATACATTGAAAAATAATAATTTTGTGTTACAAATCATTATAACCTAAAGTTAACAGAGCAAATCTAAAATTAAAACATGTTAATTTATTATTATTATTATAATACTAATATTATGCCTTTAATTTTATTAAATAATTGTTCTAATTATAAAATTCATGAAAAAATACAATTTAAATATATTTCTGTTAATTTCGATTATGACAAGATTTCGGTCGTGAAATCAAATAGTTTTATTAGAATCTTAATAATTATGTCAAAGTAATTCAATCACATAAAACCAAGTCTAAGTAGTTCTAAGTTGTGACATTGAAAGGTCTTTAATGTCTTCGTCAAATAAGCATACAACTGAATTTTTTTGCGATAAGATTGATTTTCACATGCTCTATTTGAATTAAACTCTATGTGCAATACAACAATTTTGCCTTAAATTGAAAGTTATTTGCTTTGTTTTAGAAATGTATGTGATTTCGATCGAGACACAATTAAGAGACAAACTTTGATTGAGCTAATACGTAAAATGAAAAACGGACATAATTGGAAAACATTTGCATTGAATTTTTAAATGTGAAATCTATCAGTTTTAATTTATCACCAATCATTAAATTTTTTAATATACATACGTATTTTTCACATTTTTATGCTTTCATAATTAACATTAGAGAATAAAGTTTATTTTTTACCTTGAGCTAGAATATAAATTAACTTAAAAAATATTACGAGAACATTTTGTCTTATCGATTTTTTTAACGATATTTCAAAATTATTAACACAGTTTTACGTATTGATATCGGATTTGAAAAAACTGCCAATTATCAGAATTTAACAAAATATGTGTTTTTGAAAATTGTGTGTACTCCGATAAAATATTATATGAGTAATCATGTATGAGTGCTTCAAAGGACACTTTGGATCCATTTTTGTATGATTATTAATACGATTTTACCATTATGTATCCAATTTAAATGAAAATATCACGAAAACATAAAAAATAGACAAAAATACGTATTTTTAAACATTCCCTGTGCTCTATCATAAAAAAATAAATAACTTGTTATGTATGGGTCCATTAGAAGAACTCCATGGGCATATTTTCTTAGCATAAAAACCTTGATTTCATTTATATTTTTATGTGAACTTTGTCAAAATATCAAAAAACACCAATAAACGGCGTTTTTGGAGCTCTTGCGCGAGAATGATATACTATTAATGACCTGTCTGGTGTTAATGAAACATCTTTTTGGATCGAAAACTAACTTTTCTGGGGGTGTAGAATGTAAAAAAAACTTTCTGTACATATTTAGATACAATAGGTACCTACTATACATAAGTGGATTTTTGTTTTGAACATTTTGTGTTTAATACATAATTTTGCAACAAAAGACTTTTTTCAAATATCCAATAATTTGATAATTTTAGAATGTTTAAACGAGAAAATAAACCCTCATTCTCTTTCTCTCTCTATAATTTTAGACTCAACAAATTTCTTTCAATTAATTGTAAATTAATGCACAATTTCAACTTATTTTATTCTTTCAATTTAATAGTAAAACTAATAATTTAATTCATAATGCAAAATAAATTATCTTTGTTACTCTAGTCGAAATCGAATTGTTTTACTCTCTCGTTTCAGAGTGACATTGTTAAACTCCCACAAACGAGTAATATAAAACAGCTCGATTTCTGCTCTCGTGACAAAAAATATCATATATTCCTTGGGAGTAAAACAATTTTAACTCCCATCATATATAATATACTATTAACATATAAATATAATGCTATAAAAAACATGTCCATTCTCTATTTAACGCAGAGAATCAAGAAAAAATAACTGTCAAGTCCAAAAGCTTAATATTTTAAGAATCCGCCGCATTTTAAACTTTAAAACTTTAAATGCGATTTTCTCGAAATAACATGAAATGGAGTTAACCAGTTTCTCTTTACCTCCACAGAATGATTTTTGCGATAAAATCCTTTTTACTAATTATTGCTGAAAAGTTGAAATTATATTACTTGAATGATACTATATTACTTCAGAAAAAATGAGTTTAATACATGTTACTTATATTTTTTCGAGTTGAGTACGCATGATATTTTATTGCAATAAATTTTGGTGTAATATATACACTGAAAATAATGAACTGTCGACTTAGCAGATATAACTGTTACGCTAGCAGTCGTGACTGCAAAGGTTACCGTCAGCACTGCCAACCTAACAGTTATGCCTGCTATGCTTACAGTTCATTATTTTTAATGTATAATTTTAAATTTTTATTTTACTTTTTCCGTTTAAATTATAATAAACAATATTACTAATGACCATTAAATTAGAAAATGGGCAAATGGGCAATTTAAATCTGGCTTTAAAAATGTCCTTTTAAATTACTTTCAAACCATTTTTAACACCCACTATTTTAACTTTTATGCATACTTTTTTTCATACATTTTTGCTAGAATAATTTTTAAATAAACTATTCACTATCCAGCAATTATAAACTACATACGAAGCACTGAATCAAAGCAAAAACCTTGAAAAGCTTATTCAATCTTACAAATCTGATAAAATGGTTTTTACATCTATCATTTAATGAAGAGTGATTCATCTTTTGAACGATAAATTGTGTAACTCTGAGATTTTTTGCATATCAATGTTAAAAGAAAACGCGAAATTAATTCCACCCCGCGACACCATGATTTTCAGCTTTCATTAACTGACTTTACTTATGACTCAGTGTCACAGTGTATTATCCATTAATATCACTGTGACTACCAACAGAATCACATTTCCATTTCTCTCGCACCACTTTATCTTGGGTTATAAATTCTGATTCTGTGAGTTCCATTTCGTTTGACTATTATTCTTCCATATTGGACGACAGACGAGATGTCGTTCAAAATTTTTGACTCACTTTTAAGTATTCTTCTATTGCTGCTCCTGAATTTAAAGCATTTAAGAATTTATAACATTATAATCCCATTCTAAACGCTTTTATTCTTGGAGAATATTAATTTTCATTCTAATAATTGGTTTTTGATCATTCTAAATTTATTTTCTAATATTCATAGATTTCCAGTTATATTGAAAAATATATATGTAAAATACTTTAGTTTTATTGTTATTCATTTTAATTAATGATATAAATTGTTTAGTTTTAAGAAAAGATCAGAACACAAATCTCTAAGTATAAAAAGTGTTCAATTCACAGTGAATGGTGTTTACCTCGATGTATCTTTTTCTTAAAATCTACAAAAAATAAGCTGTTTAAATTTAAAGGGCACTTTGCCAAATGTCTCAAATTTGTCTCTTGTAAAAAATGTCCTTAATCTAGGCGTACACTAGCAAAGGAAGTAGAATATTACAGAAAATCGAGGTCAAACGACAACTGAAAGAATGCCTTTCGTGAACTTACTTAGGAATTTTCAAGATTACTTGCACGGCCATAAAAGTGATCGTACGAATTGAACCGAAATCTATTGAGAGAATTCGAAGATTATATATACATGCCGCAAAAATAAATAAATTTTTTAACTTTATCATCATATTCTAACACATTGATACTTTATAATGCATTTATAATCAAAACATGTTTTCATTAAATTGAAATATTCAAATGTTAATTTTTTTTGGTTTTTATATAAATTGAAAAAAATAAACATGAAGTTAATGACATTTAAAATGTAAAAAATTCTAGACTAAAATGTCCTGAAATGAAAACGTGGTATATTTTATAAAATTACAAAATTATCTTGCTATGAATCTTTCAGAATAAAATTATAAAATGTGAAATTTAAATAAAATTATACTATAATTACAACATTAAGTAGGTAAAAGCTAATAATTTGCGAGTCTTTAATTTAAATATCTTTCTGCAAAAAAAACTGTAAAATTATAATAATATGCATTATATTTTATCATAATTTATTGAAGTAATTGAAAATTTCTTATGCTATTTATTTTTAACTAATGTGATGATAATACAATTTCTTATGTATTGATCTATTATGTTTTGAACGTAAAGTTTACTTGAAATGGTCAACTCTCGAAATCATCTATGAACTATCAAAAATGTATATATCTAATTGTGTTTGGCCTACTGCATCAATGCATCTCAAATTGGCATAAGATTCATCTCTAGGATTTGTGTTCTAATCGATGTGAACCAACACCTTTGTAGAAGTATCTACTAGGCCATCAGACTATAGCCAATACGCTTTATCGAAACAGTTTGATCATCAGCATGCGATACATACAAGCCATTAAACAATTCCAACACAGAATTGCTCAGACTTGTGTAAAATGACAGACCATTCCAACTAAATTTTCTTACAGTCAGACTAACATTTATAGTCACCCACTTGGATTGATTCTAAGGATAGGCCAATAACTTAACGAAGTAGTTTGGATAGTTTAAAGCTAAACGGCAATTACGATTTTATGCAAGGTTGAACATTATAATAACAGTCTTGATTGAAATATTGCCGTATTTCGATTTTTCATATTCCTACATTATTCATATCATATCGTTAAATTGAATTTGAAAAAAATAATTACTTAAAATAAATTTAACTTTAATAATGTGCTTTTTAAACTATGCACATATACTAATTATATTTGTTTTTAATCACTGTATAAGGATATTTTTAAATAGTACTTTTTACCAATTATGGTTTTAGTTAGCTGCAAGAGCACTTTTCGAAATAATACCTTTTCAGTAAAAGGCGTCGATATATTTACGAAATAGATGACGTAAAACTAAAATAACGTCATGTTAGTAGTAACAAAGTTTCCTAGTCGATAAGTTACACTTGAACTGTGTAAGAGCATTAATTTATGTCGTAGGTCAAACTATCTAAGCGTCGACGTTATGATGTAACTTCTTGTGCTGCTTTCAAAAATTGCATAATTTATCAAACCATTATTCGAATAGTTGTACTAATGTACAAAATTGTCCAAATTAATTTAACAACATATATAATGTTCAATGGACTGACGATAAGTCTTTAATGTACTGAAAAAAGACTATTTTGAATAGGAAAAAATATGCCTTTTCAAATTCGAATTGTTTACAAGCCTGATTTTATTTGCGACAAATACTGTAAATAATCCGCCGGTGTTAATTGAACACGTGAGTCTCCAGACTAAATAGAGTTCTAATTTTATTAAACTGCCATCGTTTTTCTTGTGTATCTTCACTAATTGCAAACTTCGTTAATCATAAAATTTGATTTTTGAGCGTTCATCGTCTTTTTATCTTTTGAAAATAGATACACCGTGAATATAATTTAACTTGAATATTGCAGTCTATTTTTTATCACAATTATAAAATTTCAAATAATTTCGATGTGCTAAATATTGCCAATTAAATATTTAATAATTATCATTTGTTAATCTACATACAACTAGAATTCTGGTTGGAAAATGGCACCTGATTCAGGTTGTATTTATCTGAACGGGTTTTCAGTATAGACCCCTATTCCTTTATAACAATTTGTAATAACCCCCTAACACTCTCCCCCCTTCCCTTCCGCTTTTTATCAAGAAAGTTGCACTGTGAAAACAGTACGTAAAATTATGCAAGATTTTACGGTATAAATATTGGTAAAATTACAGAACAAATGTATTTTTATAGAAAATAATGTGACAATCTAACCTGAACTCTTCACTCAGAAAAAAACGTTAAATTAACTGTATGTTCATGGTTGAGGTATTTATAGTTAATACAAGTGAAAATATAGTAATTGCAACTAGAATATCAGTTAACGTGACTATATTTTCTAGTCAGTATTATGGTCAACTCAATTTATATAGTAGAACTGACAGAAAAAATGATTTGTATTACTCAAAACATTTGAAATCAAAACAATTGAAAAACTTAGTAAAATTTTTCATTGGTGTGATAGTTTAAAATTAGATGCAAATCATTCTTTGCAATGGATTTAAAATCATAAATTATAATAACTGATAAATTTTAATATACTGAAGATTCATTCATTAAATAGAATAATATTTTTATTGTTCGATTTACAATCTATTTATTTACGGTTACGTATCGAACAAAAATTTCGCTTCTACAACCTTCAAATACAATAACTGTCACGTATAGTAAAGTTTACTACATTGCCGAGTTGACATTGTTCAGTTAGAGATAAGTTGACCAAAAAACCAACTAAAATTTTATAGTAAATGTTACCGATTTTTTGTCTGAGTGTTTAAATTTAGAATTTTCTTGACTTTCGTGATTTTAAACTAAAATTGATATTACTAAAGACTTTTTTTATTATATGTTCTTATTAGAAATTCTGGTTGGAAAATGGCACAATCTGAATTCAGGTTATATTTACCTGAACGGGTTTTCAGTGTAATTTTTCGCCATTTTAGTGAACGTATTTTATGGATGGAACCCTAATAAATATTTAGTAATAAATCCTATACTGTTATTGATAATTTAAATTTGGAACGAGAAGAATGGGATTTATAATTTACAAGTCCCTTAACACATTGTCTGTACACTTTGTCCCCTCTCAATTCACATATTCAAACGATAGACTCGCTCTTCAATGCTTTTTAAATGGAAACACAGATACTTTTCTAACCTTTCTCACGTATTAGAATTCGGGTCGATTTTACAAACAATGTGTTAAGTGGGATATCCCAGCAAAATGGCTAAAATTCGCATACCTTAAAATGTTCATTGATTTTTTGTTCATTTTATTTGTTTTTAGTTGTAGATGAAAAAAAATGGCGAAAATTAAAAAAAATAAATTATTTAAACAATTGGTTAATAACAATTTAAAAATAGCTATTTTCAAGACGATTTTATCCGCCACCTAGTGGGTCGATTTTGAATTATTTGTTTTCAAAATGTTTCGTAAACCAAGGACTAGAAATTGGTAATCAATATTTTTGAAGCAAAATATGTCTCGAAAATGGAAAAACTTGCAAAATAAAAACTCAAGATAATGGCGTTTAAATTCAGTTGACATATAATTTGGTATGTTTCGTAAAAAAATGTGCACATATATACGTATGTAAAGCAGTCTGATGTCCCTGGACCCGCTTTGAAACTTTCAGGAAGTGACAAAATGCAATGAAACATAATTTAATTAATTGCTCATTTTTCATGAATTTTTACTGGAATGTCCTTTAGCATTTTTTTCATTCAAAAATATTAAGAGAATAATTTTTAAAATGTAAAAATGCGTTTATTGTAATAATTTAATTACAGTTTTGTTCAATGAAATAAGTTGTTTTAAAAAGCTTAAAACAATGAAAAAAAGAGCAAAAATGTTTATAAAATTAGGCTACTAAAAACAATTAAAATAAGTTTATTAATCTGATTATTAAAGTATGCTAGTGAGCCAGACCAGAAATGCAGTGAGCATTTCAAGGAAATGGAATAGATGAACTGGTATGTGATGAATTCAATCTAGAATCCTTGGTATGGGATCGAACATAAAGTATACCATTTACTTGAAACTATAATATACGCTGGTACGCCAAAAAGCCACAAAACGCAACTTTTTTTCACTCTGTCTTTGCATTTTAATATCATGCATTTTTCAGTTGAGTTGAAAATGTCAAAAAGTGAGCAAGAGGTAGCTGTGAAATTTCAATTATAAAATTCTCAGCATTTTCGTTTATTGAAATTTTTTTTTTTACACACGACTGATAATTGTCGTTATTAACAAACAACGACATTGTTATTAGGTTGGAATGTTTGCTGATGTCGAAATTTTGTAATTCTTTCTTTTTTTTGACATTTGGTCAGTAAATAGCGTGGAATTATTATTTGCACAGTTGATATCAAAATTGTACGAATCAAAATGCAAATCTGATTCCTATATATCATAACTTACATGTATGTACAAGGCTCTGTGCAAATTGCATCCAATGCGGTTTGTGGTTGTGTGCCATTGTTACTCGGGCAGAATGCGTTACAACGGATAGACATTGTTGAAGAGTGCAACATGAGGTATATTGGTAACCACGCGGAAGACGAATTTGATCAGGCACGCGTACGGCATCTAACAATTCATTTGCTGTCTTCATTGATGGCATATTACATATACAAATAAATTTCAATTTATCATGTTCAATTTGCAATGTCAACGCTCATCAAATACAGATAAACAGCCAATAACAAGATGAGAAAACTAATTGTAATATAATTTAGTTAAAAGTACTGATGTCCAAAATTGAAGTACAAATAAAAGTATATGTTTCGAAACTAGAAACATTGAAAATTATGAGGGAAGTAAAAAAAGAATTTTAATTAATTTGCAAAAATTATCCAAACAGAAAATTTAAAAACCAGTATTTAACACGGTTTGACCTAATAAATTACGGGTTTATAATTAATTGAAAATAACTTCATTACTGCCAATATAAGCCGCAAACAAATTTTACGCTAAATATGAAATAACCAAATTGTAGCATGTGTAATATTTAGATTAATACATCCATGTTATATTTCAATTTGGCAATTCGCGGATTATTATTGACGCAATTTTCAATCCATGTAGACAATATTATAGTTCAAACAATACCGATTAATATTAATAGATTCATACAAAAGTCAACCATTTCCCCTGACACAGTAGTCTTCAATTGAACAATAGTTGAAATAAATAACTATATCAGTCGATTCGAAACGCTTACCAAACGGTTCGAGTAAACACAAAATCACTTTATCAAACCTTTGCATCCGTGGTAATAGATCATAAGAGGCTATTGATCGTAATACCTGCGATATATCAACAAAAAGCATATATAAAAGGTGAAACGCAAATAAAAAATGTCAAGTTCAAAAGTAATATAATCATTTCAAAACAAAGGTCTTAATATTTCAAAACGACATTATTTTGACGAAAAAACAATGTATAAACAATTCCTTTTATGTATAACAAAATGTAAATTGAAAATTGCTATTAATGAAAAATATAGTTGGAAATTTTAAAACAAATTTACTAATAATAACTTTTTATAAATATCAAATGACTTTAATATTGAAACAGAATTGGTTTTTATAAAAGCTAAAGTACAAAATTTACGAGAAAACAATGGAACTCGTAAAATTTGTACGAAAATTATGATCCGATGGCCATAAATGTGAAATTTTGTTTTGATCAATGAGGCTGATATATTCAACGTTAAGGGCTGATTTCGAATCGAGATGGTATGAAAAATGAGAGCATTTTTAAAAGAAACCGCTAAACGATAAATGTTTGATTTATCACCTACTAGCTGTGTGACCTATCAGCCATTTGGGAGAGCGTATGTACCTCTCAATGGGTATGTATTGGAAAATGAAAAGCTATGTGCAAGTAGCATCATACCGTTTATGTTATAGACGTAAGCTGAATTAACCCTAAAAGCAGCTGAATATGACGGTTGATTGATTGAGATTGTCAATTTTGCGTTTAACAACAGCATGGGATCACTGCCTTACTTATAAAATCGATAAACATTAATCGATAAGAAAGCAGGAAAAATATTTTTACTTTGCTATATCAATTTTGAGTGAATATTTTTCTCTGATAGATACTGCAGTTTATGTTTTGTTCCAATTGGCATAAAGCAAGTTTGTTCGAGTGACTATTTGTTATTGCTATGGATTCAATGCTTTCGAAAATTTCTATTCTGTTATCATCTTTGCATTGATACCTCTTTGCCCTGAGTATTGTCCGATGGAAAGCCAAGAAAAACTAAAATGTATTATACAAATATTCGAACAAAACTTTAGTCAGTGGCAAACAGTAAATATATGAACTGAGCACAAAGTAAATTACATTTCAGATTAGAATAAATGTATATAAAATGTGTCCAGTCAATTTCATCTGTTACTAAAAAAGTCAACAAGAGAGAGAGTTGCATTGAGAAATTAGAAATCGTATTGTTAATAACAGTAAAAGTTTAATGTGTTGCGAAAAATGGAAAAACCAATATCGTGGAAAAGGATAAATTTATGAGTTACTCGTAACACAATTCTTCGCTTTTTATTATGAGTTAAAAGACACTTGGAATCAATACAATTTTTTGCAAATAAAATTGATCTCTTCAATTGATTTTTCGATTTCTTTGCAATCCAATACATTTTCTAGTATGAACATTGAGAGGTGCTTCATTTACTATTGCTGATTGCATGAACAAAAAAACTTTGATGATTTATCCTAATGTACAGTTTATCAAAGACAAAAAGTTTTTCATCAGTATACAAGATTGATCCTTCTGGTGTATCATCAGAATTCATTTGCAATTTCTCTATTTAACTTCATTTGTGTCCAAACTTTGAGATGAAATGTTTTTGTTTAAATTATAAACTAATAATTAACAGTCTCAAATTAACATCTTTATTGGATAAAACACATAGTATTAACACTCAAATATATGAAAAAAAGTCAAATTTCCATCAAAATCAATACGAATTGTTGTTTAGGTTTTAGCACCTTAAAGACAAACAAAGTTTATAGAAAGAAAATTTTGCTAAAAAATAATTCAACCTTCTTTCCACTAATTGTCTGTATATCACTAAAAAACACGCAGTGGGATAGAAAAAGGTGGGAAAACTGATGAATTATCAAGTAAATGTTTTTTTTAGTAAACAAACAATTATTAGTAACCTTTTTTTTAAATAAAAATATTAAAACCACTCACATTTGTTGTACGTTTAATCTCCTAACTTCGGAGAGGTTTACTGCTTTTGTCACAGAAATGTAATAAATGATCATTTTAACGTTAATTTGTTTGAAGTAAATGTTAATAGTAAATATTATTTATCAATGTTGTTTCTAAACACTGAATTTATACAGTAGTATATAAAAACACTGTTTATTTAGCCTACCTTTGTAAGAATGTTGTGGATGATAAGGCCCTAGCGATAATCCTTAAATCCCGAATAATCCCTTTTGGAAACCTAGTTCTTACTTACATTTTAATTTCTCAAAGGTAAAAATAGATCACTTGCAAACAAAAATTGAAAAAAATTATTTTTACTAGATTTCTCGATAATGGGCAATCATAAAACTCATTAAAAAATTAAAATACTACGAATTGAAAAATATTGATAATCACATATTGGAATTAAACATTTCAAAACAAATAGTTGAATCAATTAACCCGTAATAACACATTTTGTTTAATTACATACAATTCTCAAATGTCAACAACGCATAAACAAAATCCGAATTCTATATTATAATATAATAAATTGCGAAACTGTGTTGTCAAATCGTATTCAACTGTTGATGGTTTCATGTTAATTTTATACTTTGGAAAAGTAAAACTTATATTTTTTTCAACACTTACAACTGAAAACGATAACATCTTTATGTAGAATACAAAAGATTCAAAACAGAAAGAATTTTAACTAATACAATAAGGTTGGCCTTATTAGTTTGGGAATGAGATTTGTAGTTTGAGTATTATTTTGTAACTATTCCGAATGTCATCAATCATTGATAAAGCTGGATAGTGTAGAGAGTAAAATAAAAGTAAATTCATTTAAAAAGAAAGTTGCTTATTCTGCACGATTTATAACATTTTTTCTTGTGAAACACGCAAAATTGAGCGAAATTATTAGAAATTATACATAAACACGATTTTTTAAGAATTCATATTGATTAGTATGTCTTTTGATTTTTGACAAACTAATATTCTAAGGGAAATTAGAATTATTAAAGATTTTCATATCATTTCCAAAGCCATTAATCATTTGAACTTTCTTCAGTTATATTTATACTTTTTGCGAAATATTTCTTAATTATTATAAATAACTTTTAAAATTAATAATAGGTCATTCATCAAATACGTTTGCTAAAGTGACTGAAAATTAGATCCTTCCCCCCTCCCTCCCTTTGTAACAATTTGTAACAAATCTCCCACTAAAAATCGTTGCTATTATAAAATAAAATAATACATAATTATAAATTTCGCCATGGGTTTCTTAAACGAATTTGAACAAACAAAATTTTAAACGTAAAATATTCAACCACCCCCTCCCCCCTCCCTCTCTGCCTTCTTTTTATCGTACACTTGCGTCAATTTTTCAAATACTCCTCTCCTCCCCTAAAAGTGAATGTATTTTATAAATAACAACTTATATGATCGTCTCAATGTACTTATGCAATTTTTGACAAA
>JABFPM010000964.1:0-23469 GCA_022817325.1 Idris sp. 1 HC-2018 | reverse complement strand
AAAATATTTAATAATTTTTTTGATAAAAATATTTTCATCCCCTAAAAAATTTTACGACCCTTAAAAACCACCACTTATTTTAAATATTTTTCAATTCCAAATTCACAGAAGTAAAATGTATACCCCACCAAATGTCCATCCATTTCAGTCATTTCTTTCATATATTTGAAAAATTTTCTCAATAGCTCAATATATTTTCATAGCAATCAGTTAATCGTCATAGCTAAGTGGGTAAGGGTCCTGATTATTAACTGTGGGAGCAGAGTTCGATTCCTAGAAGCAGCAAAGAGAGATTTTTTCTTCACTTACAAATATTAAAAATATGGCGAATGTAAGTGCAAAGTGAAAATTATTTCACATAATCTCTTAAAAAAAACTTATAAATAATTTAAAATGTAAATATTTTAATACAAATTAAATAAATAATTGCATGTAATTTGCTACGTAAGTTATGTAATTGAAAAATATAAAAATGTTATATTCCAAAAATATAAAATATTTATATATAAAAATATATTTTGTCTATATTTTTCGTTTATATTTTCGTCCGTGAGGGTTCAGATATTTGATTTGAATATCTAAATATTGAATTTGAATATCTAGTTTTTAAAGTATTTTGCAAATAAAAGAGTATTTTTTGTAACATACTTTTTGACTGTTTTCTTAACCTACACATTTTAAAAGTTTTTACAGTAAATTATAAATGCAATTTACTATAAAAAAACAAGATTGTTTTATTGAATTATTAATGTTAAGTTTGAAATAACTTAATTTAGAAAAAGAAAATATTTGAAATGGACCTTCAAATGTTGATTATATTACCAAAGATTTGTGAAGTATTTTGTTTGGCTAACAAACATAATGATTAAAATTTATAAAGTATAACAAAACTTTTATTATCGTCAAAAGCAAAGTTCATTTAATTTAGAAACCATTTAATTTATACATATTTTGATTTTGAATATTGAAAAATGTTCAGTGTCACAAGTGCTTCAAAATCACAGTTATCGCAAGTGGTTCTAAAATTAGGTATGTTGCAAATTTAAAAAGTTTGTGTATTCTAAGAAAAATTTAAATTCAATAGAACTTGTAGTAAAATCTACAATGAGATGAATGCTTAAATTTTGTTTAGCAAACATAAGAGAATTCAAGTTTTTTCCGTAGCTTTATGTATAATGAAATCTGGTCCAATAAAAATTAGAAACTGTTACATATTAATCATGAAATGCAACACAATCGAACAGTATTCAAAACAAGAGATGCAAATCGAATAAATGAATGACAATGAGCTGTTGAAACTATATTTTGCACTCGACACGCGATTCATACATTTGTTTATGCAAGCTTTGTAGTATCGTATCGTTTGGAGGTAATATAGATAAGCAAGTTGTCGTGCCGTCAACTTCTGTTGATTAGCTTCTTGTGTGATGAGGTTTGAAATATTTTCTGGTTTAAAAGTATGCTGAAACTTTATATAAATGCAAATTTTTATTTGCTTTATTTTCTAAAGACAATCTTCGTTTATTCGATTTTTCAGTATCATTTGGTACTTAGCCAGGCATTATGTTAAAAGTTCAATGCAATTTTCTTAGTGCTTCTTGTTAATATTGCAATGATGTCTTAAAAAACGAAAGCTTATCATTTGCGGTCATAAACATTGACTAATTTACTTGGCCTTCGCAAAACTGTAATTTTAAAGTGTTTCTTTTTCTTAAAAATATCATTTCAGATATTTTTGCAAAATAAGATGATACATTTTCAAAGTTTAAAAATATATAATGATCTTTAATCCTCAGATGGCATACGATTTCAACCACGAAGTTGCATTACATGCTTGGAATTTTGATTCATTGAAATAAATTTTGTTGACTAAAAATTGAAAAAAATCTCACGTTTATCTTTAATAAGTAAATAAATAACTTTCCAGTGTTAAAGTATTTTATCATTACAAGTCCAAATGTAAAAATTCAGTGTACAAAATAAACTTTATTTTAAATAAATGTCAGTATGTAATTATTAATTTTTTATTTAAAATAGTTTAATACGTAGAAATTATCAAATAAAATGTGTAACACAGTAATACAATAGTATCATTATTTAAAATTTATACATATTTTAACTGGAATTATGTAAATACACAATTTTCAACATGCATGTTTAATTACGTTTATTTCAAACATATCTCATTTTATTTCCGAAATTTCGTATTAAGCATTTTCACTACATTACAGCATTTATGCTCAACGATTTACATTGAAAAATAAAATTAATGTCTTGTTCTCAACTCGAATTTGGCACCAATGGTCATACTAAATGAGTAGAATTTATATTTCAAACTGAAATTAAAGTTTTAACAAGAACTATTTTTTCATCTTAAATGCATTTTCTTTCAAATGCTACTTTTGCATCAAAATAAATTTTACAGTATCTTCCATTTATTCATCAAGCAAATCTTCAGTGGATTTATCGATTTTCCTCCCACGTCATCTTTGCACTCGATAGAGTATCGGAACTTTAAAAGCGGCGTTTCACCCTTGCTGCTAATTGTAGTCGATTGCGGCATAAAAAAAGAGTATTCTAACAATAACCAAGTCACACACTACATAAATCATTATGATACATTTTTACGATTTGAAACGCTATTGGTGTCTCAAATAACGATTCTGTCTCAACTGATAAAAGTATCTCAAAATGAGACACTTGTATTTACAGTGCAAGAAGTGACTTTCTAACATCTAAATTATTGAGAACATCGCCTTAGAAAAGGCTTTTCGTTTAGTTGCAAGACGTTATTTAGTCACTTGAGGAAGGGACTTGCAACAGCCGCTGATTAAGTTTTAATGTTATTTTGTTATTTTAATTATAAATATCCTATAGCCTTGCAAACTGGAATTATCAATTACCATCTGTTAAACCTGATACAGCGGGTAATTCAATTACGATGTTAACGACATCTGTAAGAAATTATGTCGACAAAATATGCAAAAAGGAAAGATGAAATTTACATTTTTGTGTTATTGATTTTCAAGCTTGAAAAATGATGATTTATCAATACACGACATACTGTAAAATGAACTGTATTTTTTTTAATTTAGCACTAATACGTTTATATTCATGCGATATTAGATTAAAGGATGTGTGTAAATGTGCGCGTGAATATACATATGCAGGTGTAATGTACATATGTGCATATATAGTTACAGGACTTTATACGCATATATGATGGTGCAAGCGATGAGCAATGCATACATAAAGAATGTGATACGATACTCCGAATTTTGCTATACACGTCAACAAGCAGAATAGTTACAAGATACTTGTTATAATAGAGTTATGATGTAAAGTTGACTTTCAATCATTTTTTTTTTAGATTTTAACATTTTGCTTGGAAGAAAATACGGATTCAAGAAACATTTTTTCAGTAAGATTTAACTAATTTTATTTAACGAATCAGAATAATTAAAAAACAAGATAAATATTTCTAGTAAAGCTAAACATATATGTCTCTTATATATTGCCATATACGGAGTAAAAATGCAAACATAAAAACACTGACACTTATATATGGCAAGATATATGGAATATTTATGATTAGTGCCATGTGTTGCGTATTTTTTCCATATGTTTTGCCAACTATTACTGCATCATATACTATGAATATATCGCACATATATGGCCCCGATATGAATTTTTGTCTGAGTATATTATTATTCAATTTCGTTGAAAGATACAAGAGAAAATATTTTTTTCGATATAATCTTCATCTAGGCTTTTATGATGTATTGTAAATTTTTTGTATTGAATCGAGATAATATAAACTGAATCAAAAGATTTAAATTATTTTCCTTTGAATAAGCAAACTGTGAAAAATACTTTTGATGATCAATATTGATTTTTATTCAGTATACACTCGTGAAATTAAGCCTTTAATGTAAAAGAAGAGAATAATCTAAAACAACAATTTTTTCATCTTTATCTTACACACTTTCAATTTAATTAACAATTTATTTAATGTTTTCTTTGTATATAATTTGTATATAAGTTGATCCGATACATGAAACAAAAACGTAAACTCAATAGTTTATACATTCGGGAAATACACCTCCTTTTGGGTCTTATATATTGCCTCCGGTGCATAAAAAAACCAAATTATAGGTTTAAATATTAGCCCTTCATAATAGTCTTTGGTTTGAGTATCAGAAGTGAGTTTCAGATATGGACTCATATATGAGTCCCGGTTATGAGTTTAAGGTCTAATTTATATTAAAGCAATTTAGTCTTTCTCATTAAAATGTTTAAATGAACATTTTTTGCTTGCGAGGTTAGCGCGCAGGGGGCGCAGCGAAGTCCCCTAGTAAACTAAAATTTAATTAACGAACAACTTATTTTGATCAGGTGTTACACCCATCATGCCATTAAACGACTTTCAAGTTGTTTGCTGCACTGTAAAATAAAAAGAAAATTGTTATACAAGCACAAAAATACAATTGATAACTAGAAAATCAATGCCTCTCAGAATCACATTGTTCTCAGAGTTATTTCTAAAAAACGAATGAATCATTTAATAAATTCATGTTATTTATCAATATTTGAAATTGTGATTAAATGTATATTTATTATAACATTTGAAATCAAGTTTAAGCTAACTAATATCATGGTATCCGATTTGCTTTCTTTTTATAAATTTATTTCATACAATTTTAAACTTGTAAGAGTTCAGTCAATATTTCAAGTAGTACGAAATGCGATTGTGCAAACTACAATCAGATTGTGTTTAAATTTTAAACGACGATCTCCATATAACACAACGTAACAAGAAGATCAATTATAATTCTTCCTTTTGAATGATCTCGTACAATAAATGAAAAAAAGGAACTTTGTACAATTTTCTTTTTCACTGTAATTTCCTGTCCTTTTTGCAGCAAATTTGCGAAAAAAGCTTGAAAATCCTGCACATTGGGCGTTTGAATTCTGGTTTCGGGTTTTATTCCTGTGTAAAGTTTCATTCATTTGCGAGTACGCCGCGATTCTTTTATCTCTTTTTTTTTCTCACAATCCAAGCAGAACTCACAATCTGTATTGTGATGCATTATCATCTCACGTGAAAGAACAAATTTCATCACTTTACAATCAGCAGGTGTACTTAAAAATCCTGCTTATAAAAATTTATAACTTCGTGCACTTTTTTCTTCCTTGCTATTATAATCTCTCTTTTTTCGCTTTTTTTTTAAAGTTTATATTGCGTTGTGCAAAGATAAACACCATTGTGTGTTTTGCTTTATTGTTAAGTAAGTTCTAATTCATTTTAAATACTTTAAAAGAAAAAAGTCCGATGAAAATTATACCCTCAAATTGTTGAAATTAACTAGCTAAATAACGGATGCCACGAGTATACTTTTACTTGCAATAAATGAAACTTAATTTTCACCGCGGTACAGTAAGAATATTATTTCTTTACATGAGGTGAATCCAAGTTTTTGTTTCGTTTGAGGACACCCAAAAGATGTGTATTTAATCTAAAATGCAAAAGTTTGTTATGAATTTTAAGATCCTCGAAAAATCACATTACAATTCTTAATAAGTGTTTTCGCTGTCTTAATACTAATGGGCCTGAGATTGCATTTCACATACGTGTCAAAAAATTTCAACATTTTCATATTTTCCAAACGAAAAATTTAATTGATCACTTAAAATCACTGATTTTTTTTTCTTGTTGGTTTTATCTGTATCGAGTAATTTATTGCAACACGAAGAACAATCAACAACTTTTGTTCTATAGCTAACTGTGCTTATTATTGTAACTTGCAAGCTTGTTAAATTAATCAAGAATTAATTATGTTAATTGCAAACTTAAACCGCTACAACAGGCACGATTGTTTTAACTATGTAAAAATAAATAGATCGATTTATTCTTACAAATTAAGAGGATATTATTTGCTCAGAATGGTTGACTTTTGTGGAAGGACTTTACTAAGACTTGTAAAAAGGAGTATTTTAAAAGAGCACGATTCAAGCTTAAACATAGATTGCACGTATACCGAACGTTTTGTTTTGTTATCTTAACTTGCTACCCGATCGTTATTAATGCTATGAAAATCCGAGCCTCCAGGTGCTTGCGTCATCTCGTCGTTTCCAAGCACGTTTCTAGGTTAACAATTTGTCAGACGACTACAGTGGTTACGTGCCGATTGGTACCGGCTGTATTCCACTGAGCTTCCTACCTACCATTTACACGTGGAGTATTAACCGATATTCCATAACACTTTGCTGGATAATACTTGCCAGAATAAAAAGCTCCTCCCTGGTACTAATCGGTGACGAAACAGTTCGACAAATTACACTCTTTCCCTAAAAATAATTTTTTTTTAAAGAACGCTTTTAGTGCTGCTCACATTGAACGATTTTTTTCTACGATTTAATCCTCTTCGCTTTAATATAATCAATTTTGCTGTAAACGATTGAAGTTCAATTTTCATTCATTCGAGGTTGGAATAATTAGATCATTCCACCAACTCTGGTTTATTTTGTTGAAATAATTTTTGCTATGACATTGTGAATTCTAACAGACTTGTAGATACATATTTGACATTTAATCTGCATTATAAAGTGATAACTTTTATTCATAAAACATTTCAGTGTAATCAACCTCTAATTGTAATGCTTCCTTCTGAAGCGTTTATTCTTTAACTTTTTAATTGGCAATAAAGAAACGAACAGTGTCCCATGTACCTAATTTTCAGATATCTTGATGAGATTTTAGGTTTTAATAATTACAGTTTGAATTGTCTTCGTTTTAGCGTGCTCTGAAAATAATTTTGCAAAAACAATAAGGTTTGCTTTATTGACTGAAACCAAGAAAATAATGAGTTACAGTGTTTACAATAAAACAACCACTTATTGCTATCTTATTCTCTTTGCTGCACATAGTCAGCCTTGTTATTTTCTTTTACATCAAAGATCTTCTGTTGATGTTTCTTGTGATATAAATTATCTTAAAAAAGATTTTCATAATTTGACTTATTGAGGGCTTCTTTATAAAAAAAAAAAATTTAAAAGTTCTGAAATGTCACTTGAAACTATTCAAGAAGTTTCTTTAGGTATTCAATATTTTTGAAACAATAAGTACTTTTTTCGTTTGTTCAAGAATCCAGTGTCAAGCCTCATATCCCCACTTTTACACTTCTTTAGTTGAATTATTTTTTATCATTTAAAATAAGATAAGATTTATGTTCAATGAAATTTCACACTAATACTAACATGTTAAACCAATTAACTCGAAACGTAGACGATTTAAACTTTTCCTAAGTCGAGTTTTATTTAAGTTTGCACGTAATGTAATTAAACTCTAACACCGATTCAATTCATAGGAACAAGTTTCTTTGAATATGCAGGTTGAATTGATTTTCATTACAATGGATGTATGCTATTTTAATATCATATCAATTGTGGTTTATCATTGTCTTATGTTTAAGACAAATGGAACTATTAAATTTGTGCTTTTGTTTAAAATGATTGTTTCAAAATTTTTAATTTACAAAATTTTAACATTTAATGTATTCAAGATACAACGTTTTACTATAATTTACTTTATTTAAATCAAAATGAGATGCAATTTTTTATTACCCAAGCTTAAATTTACTTGATTCGAAATCCTCGTAAAACGCAGAACTTTGTAAATGATGTCAAACGTTATCTATTTTGACATTTATGTGAATATATGAAATGCAATCTCGATTTCTGATCTGATATTATAACTTTCATTATGAAAAGATAATTAATTTTCCTACACGTGTTGATGATGAAATTACTTTAAAACGTGTTGTAATTAAAAACAGATATACTTTTACGAGAAGCGAAATAAATTTAACTATCTGCATACCTTTTAAAATTTGAATTTAAAATAAAAAAATCTTGAAATATATATATTTAGTAAAAAATATGTGCGATAATACTTATAGTAATTAAGAAATTAAATAAAAAAAAGAAGAAAAAATTCAATATAGAAAAAAATATATTTATTTTTTATTCATTAAATTATACAATTCATACATTTTATTGATTTTAAAATGTTATTAGGCGTCATGAAAAATTTCAAACAACTGAGCTCTTAATTCATTTATTTTGTTGGTGACATTTTTTCATTTCTAATTGAACTCGAGTTCTTTTTCGACGTCAAATTTTATAAATAATTTCAAAAGTAATTATTTTTTCCTATATATGAAACGGGACTACCAATTTCGTGAAAAGTCATAATCTAACAAAAAATTCTGGACTGCCTTTTAATTCAACCCTGTTAAAATCAACAAGATTTTATTTCAGCTTTGACAAAGTTTAGTACTTTTTTTTGTTAGTTTTTGGGTGAACTTCGTAATATAAAAAAACTTGTTAATTTATTTTTGCTATTCTCTCAACTTATAAGAATTACTGAATGTGAAATTACTATTTTTTTTAAATTGAGTCATAATGAAAACTCATTCATGATCAAATAATAGACAAATCAAATTAAAGTTCATCATTGAAGTAACTCCACAGAGAGAGCAATCGGTTTGGCATTGTGCTATGGTTTTTTCGTCCAGATTTGCATTTTAATTTAATTTGTCTATAATTACTTTATAAATTAATTTCCCAGATATTTTAAATTAATTTGATATTCAAAATTAAGTCATCTGGTGAAATAATTAATTGAGTTATTTGAGGAGTGATGTTACATACTTTTTCCATTTAATAAATTAATTATAACTCCAATTTAGAGCTAGAACAGCAACTCAAAAATTCTCACGGTGTTATTCGATTCCATTTTCTCTTTATTTTCTGTAGAGTAGAAAGTTCTAAAAAGTGAAATGCACGTTAACCTAAATACCCTAAAATCCAGTTTATATTCGCGTCGATCATGGTGTTATCTTGGTTGTACGCAGAAAAAAAATTTGAAAAATCGATGAAAAAAGTAATAGCAAGTGTAAAGAAGTTTTCGTTGAATTGTAATAAATTTTGCATTTTTTCTTATTACTATTTAACTTTTTTTATTATTATAAACATTAAACAATTCCTGTTAATTTGGAGGTGTCAGAATTAAGTTTATAACAAAATATGAACCATCATATGCAGTCACATATATTAAAATGAATGGAAATTAACTCTTGTGTAATAATAAAATTATTTTGATAAATTATTTCACTCTAAAGTTAGAATATATTTTGATCATTAATTAAGTTGTTATGTGCAAAACACGTAAAATATAATAAATGTCAAATTTTTAATAAATTACAAATAAATATTTCTTAATAAACAAATATGGCATTTTTTAAATTAACGTTTTTTAAAAATTAAATTATTATTTATTATGACAGACCTGTCTGTCGAATAAAGTAAAAATAAATCCAATCAAAATTTTGCTGAAATTATTAATATTAGAATTTATGGATTAATAACGATGCAGCACAATAAATTTTCTTTTATTGAAATAATCGACTTAAACTTAATGTCACAAGGAGAGATCGTTACTTGACAAGCTCAGAACAAGAAGTGACGCATTTCGGCGTCATTCTTTTACAGGCTAAGTCAAATTTAAAATATACTGGAGAAGAGAAATATAAACTAAAATACAAATCCAGTAGCATCTTACACGTTACTCTTATTACAGTTCTTTATCATAAAATTCGACAGAAAACCTTTTATAATGATACGTAACACCTGATCTGATACGGTCGCAGAATACTAATAAATATTTTGTTTATTAATTGTTGTTACTTAAAATGTTAAATAAACCAACAATTAATAAACACAAAAACCATTTACCATTTTAACTGACAAAATTCATAGATTTATATTAACAATTTATTTGTGAACTTTCATCTTTATATTTTACAACCAACATAATATAAACTTTAGACAAGAAGGAACATATTAAATTTAGAATTGATCAATAATATTAAAACATCAAGCAAAGATGTTTAAAATTAAATTTTATTTCATCTTATATTTAGTATTTCAAAATACTTTCTTGCAGTAATTGCTCTCATCATAAAAAATCTAGACAATACTCGAGTTCTTGTAATGATTATTTTTTATTCTGTATAATATAATCATTTTTTTATTTAGATCAGTGAAATTTATATATTATATGATCCCAAGTATAGAAGTTTAAAGTGGGTTTTCATTGAGGCGTCATAAGATAAATCTGTAGCCTCGTAAGGAGAAACTAACTGGCCCCTTATAGGAGATGTAACGCATCCCGAAAGGCATCTCGGTGAGAGTGCCTCAGAAAAATCCTATCAGACATTGAATTAAAAAACCTAATGAGATCCTAGAAAAATTGCCACGATTTGACCTCTGAATCGTAAATCAGTATAAATCCTGATAATATAAAAATGTATATTAACTAAATATATATTAATCTGAATGAAAACAATTACTAGAGCAATGATAAAAATTCAATGTTATTTGACAATTACTCTTTAGCTCATACTATTATTATTAATGATCTAAAAAACCAACTCAACTAGTAAGAGATCTTAATTATCTGTAGAATTTTAATAGATTTACGATATCGGGAGTCAAACCATGACAATTCTGCTAAGATTTCAATGCGTTTTTTAATTCAGTTTTATTATTCATAAATCATAGATAATTTTATCTCGTGGGTAATAATAACCCTAATAAAAATTGTTTCTGCCACCCTTATGGGTTTGCCCATTTTGCATGTTGAGCCAATGTGAGATATATATTGGGCCCATGTGAAACTGTAATGCCCTACCCATATGGAACCCAAAAATCGTTTTTTGTTGAGCTTAACTGGGGCCAATATGGGAAATTTGTACACTCCTGTTTTCATTAATTGTGGTAAAACCTAGATGTTTTCTGGGCAAACCCTCCCTAGGAGAAATTAATTCAGGCTAAAAAAAGAAAAAATATTCGTATTGTATAAATATTTATTAATTTAAATATTTATCAAACACTCAATTGTCTTGAGAAAAAAATTCTGTTTATGTCCTCCGAGAATCGAACCCTAGTCTCCGTAGTGATGGCCTGATGCTTTGCACCTGTACTATATTGGTCTTTGTACATGGAAATAACTCTGGGAGTGAATAACAACCAAGAAATTTTGCTTTCATTTACTCTCATTTTGGCAGAAATTGAATACCTTTTTGGGAGCTTTTTCCCACCAAAGCTGGTAGTAAGACAGCTCGTGTCTGCCGTGGTAATAAATATCGGCCACCTGTGGGGTCAATTTTCACCAAATTAATGGTAGATTATAACCATCAATATTCAGGCCGAAACAAATTAGTTGTGAATGCAAGTGCATTTCAGTTTATATTTACTTAAAAATATATGTTTTTATTTTATTATTATTATTTTAATTTTAAATATTTTTTACATTAAATTTGATTATGAATAATACATTTTAGGAAACGAAAAAAAAAAAAATAATAATAATAATAATAATCTTCAAGAACATTGAAAAATGAAATATATATAACATTTCTAGATTTACCTAAAAGATAAACCTATTTATAATTGTTTTATAAAACTTGTTTTATATATATTTTTTGTTCTCTATATATATTATATTAAAAAAAAGTTAAAATTATTTATGAAAAAATTATTTTTAAAAATGAATAAACACATGGCATGCATATTCACGTAATAAGTAATTTATATCCATCAAAATTTCTTTAGGAGCGAAATCTTTTAACTAGATTGGGCCTTTATTTTGCCTATCATTAAGCCTACTAGTGCGAGGCATTACACTTCCATGCAGGCCCCATGAAAAATTCATATTGGGCCCATATACTGCCAATATAAACCCCCACATGAATTTGATTTTTGGGCATGCCCAGATATTTCCAACTTTAACCCGTTATGGGGCCCACATTTTATATGGGCGAATCCAGATAAATTTCTACTAGAGAATTTCTTTATTAAACATATTAATTATTCAAAATCTCATATCAAAATGATTAAACTTTGCTCATGAAAATGTTGTATTGTTTATACCAGAAAAGTAAAAAAAAATCGTTAAAAATGTAAATAAAAAAAATTTAATAAACAATTAAATTCTCCAAATAAAAATATACTTAACCTAAATAGTAAAAAAGACTTAAATTGTATAATAAAAATAATTAAACATTCAAACGAATTAAAATTTATGCTTTTATGTCGCATATAATGCCTCACTTTTGTTAACTTTGACGTTTTGAACATTCAAAAACTGAAATAGAAAAAAAAAATAATTTTTCTAACCTCAAAACTGTAGTGTAATGTAAACCGTGATGAACTTTTAAGAAATCTTTTAAGAATAAAGGAGTGGCTCAGATTTTAACATGACAAACAATGATTTGGCTGCAGTTAGAAAATTCTACGGGACCTTGTCGCGGTTTTCAAAAGTAAACTATTACTGGGTTGTACATCTTAACTAGGACCTACTAAGGCATGAGCAAGGGGAACTGCAATTGGGCTACCTCTTAATTACCTTCCTTGGAACTACGAAGATCTTAGTTAGAGTTCTATCATAAGAAATACCTGATAAGGCACCCATTAGAGAGATTCAAAAAAATGTCGGATTTTTTATTCAAGATCGCCAGTCATAATCTTTTAGGTTATGGAAAAATAAAACTTTTAAGCTTAATATAAAAATGTTACGATTTTGTTAAAGGTTGCTACCGAGATTTTAAAATTTAATGTTTTTCAATTCTTGACCAAAAAAGCCATAAAAAGCAGGATATTTTTTAAAATGATATTATAAAGTCAATGATTGATAAATTTTGTTTCAAGATCTTATTTTTCCTGATAAAATGAAAAAAGAAACTTATCAATTGCATGTATACTGACAAAGTTATGACTTGGCCAATTTTTTTTTAATTTTTGTCATTTTTAACGATATTTAAGGTTTAAGCTTTAAAAAATGAACAAAGACGATTAAACGACATTGAGTAATCAAGTTTTATACAAATTTAAACTTTTTCTGATTAAATGAAAACAAATCAATCAATATGAGTGGAAATTGACAAAATTATGACCATTTCATTTTTATTCAATATTTCAACGTTATTTTTTACAGATATTGTTTTTTTATAATTTTAAATATATTATGAATTTATTGATTTTCAATATAATAAATATTTTCTTTAATTAACTAATTAAATTTAACAATAGTGAAATAATTAAATGTTATTTTAAACTAAAAATTAATAACATTTTAATATTCATTCACTCTACGTGGCTACCAAGCGACGCAAATTTTAGTAAAATGTTATTAATCTTTTGTTCAAAATAACATTTAATTATTTCACTATTGTTAAATTTAATTAGTTAATTAAAGAAAATATTTATTATATTGAAAATCAATAAATTCATAATATATTTAAAATTATAAAAAAAACAAGATCTGTAAAAAATAACGTTGAAATATTGAAAAAAATGAAATGGTCATAATTTTGTCAATTTCCACTCATATTGCTTGATTTGTTTTCATTTAATCAGAAAAAGTTTAAATTTGTATAAAACTTGATTTACTCAATGTCGTTTAATCGTCTTTGTTCATTTTTTAAAGCTTAAACCTTAAATATCGATAAAAATGACAAAAATTTAAAAAAAAATGGCCAAGTCATAACTTTGTCACTATACATGCAATTGATAAGTTTCTTTTTTCATTTTATCAGGAAAAATAAGATCTTGAAACAAAATTCATCAATCATTGACTTTATAATATCGTTTTAAAAAATATTCTGCTTTTTATGGCTTTTTTGGTCAAGAATTGAAAAACATTAAAATTTAAAATCTCGGTAGCAAACTTTAAAAGAAATCGTAACATTTTTATATTAAGCTTAAAAGTTTTATTTTTCCATAACCTAAAAGATTATGACTGGCGATCTTGATTAAAAAATCCGACCTTTTTTGAATCACCCTAGCTCCCATGAATATGACATTTTTACCCCATCAAATTTCTACTTTGAATATTCTTGGTTCTTAGTTTTTGGTTTTACAAATTTGACTTATATCACATTCAATTTTATAAACCACATTATTTTTATTCCCTGATCTTTTTTTTGTATTATAGAATTCAATTTATTATTTATTTTAAGAATATGTTTATAATATAACTTTTTTATAGATATAGTAATACAATTATATAATTACATAATATACCTGCAAAACATAATAAATATAATATAAAGATTGTGCTTAAAAGAATTATAGAAATCACATAAATATCAGTGTTTATTAAAATTCTACTAAAATATTGTTTTTGAATTGCTTTTTGTTCCTTATATGTAAATATAAAATACTTGAAGAGTAACAGCTGTCGGTATCGGAGACAGATATACACATTGACGATCGGAAAATTGCGTATCTTATTTTTAACACATGTGTTATAATGCCTTCGTCAAACCAACGAATACATAAATTTGTTTTGTCGTCTAAAATGGATTTTCCATGTATTCTTTTTTCAATTTTGATTATAATGAATTATACAGTAGCGAAATCTCATAACTTTATGCATGTTACAATTTATAACTAAACATATAACATCCTTTACATTCGATGAACATTTAACTATCATTTAGAATTAAATTTAATTAATTTCAGTGTATGTTATTTTGATTATAAATATAATAGTAAACTAAAATTAGTGAACTTTGCATCAACTATAATTTCAACTAATTAATTACGGATGGACTGACATTAATGAAATATTTCAATCTATAATTATTTTTTCAATTATAACAATTATAATTATACTGAAAGAATTGCTTCGAAATCCTTATAAAAACATAATTTTTTTTTAAATTAGGTTTTATTAAAATTTTACAACCGGTGGTATTTTTGTTTCAATTATAATTAAAAGAAAATTTTTTAATGTATTCGATTTATATGGAAATTATTGAATTAACACAAATTTATGAGGACATTTTTTTTTTAATTTGTTATAACTTTTATTCAATGTCTCGTAAAATGTTTCAGGATCGAGAATTTGTGGAGATGGACGTGCCGTTCAATGGTGCACCAAAGAGGCCCGGATCGCCCTCGCCGTTGACCTCGCCGGCTCACAGCACTGCCTCGCGAGGCGGCTTATTGCAGTCTTGTTGTGGTCGCTGCTATCCCCAGCGATATCAGGTACGCGGTCGGCGCATTCTCGCTTCGACGACATCCATCAGCGAGGGTCCGCCCTCTTCTTCTTGTCACTCACATCACTCGCAGACAATCGGTTCTTCTCAGGGTCATTCGCAATATCATTCGCAAAATGTTGACCCTAACGTCGTGCCAAACGTCGCGTTTAACGTCCCAGGAGAAGATCATGAACGTCATCGTCAAACGTCATCCAGTCCGTATAATGAGACCTGCGTTTAATTCCAATTTCTGACGATGACGCTTTCATATCTTTTATCAGAACATCACTTTGTTTTTTTTTGTTTTTAGATTTCCTAGATTTAGAGAAGAAAATTGAAAACTATGATAACACAAGTTATTTTACGAGAAAATAGCTGGTTAAACAAGGTGCAAAAATTGAACCGAGCATTGAAATTGAATTAATACAATGATAAAATAAACTGAATAATAATTTAAAAATTAATATTGAAAATTGTGTGTTTTGATTGATATCATTCAAAACAATAAATTATGCATTTTATCGTCATTGATACATTTACTGAGATAATGAACAAAACATTTTGCTTTTTGTTTTCCCAGTGCAAATGTACAATTCAATATGAAGATCATAAACTAGGTCAAATTAATTTCAAACAGATAATAATAATCTTCTTTTTTAATGCTAATCGAGCCAATAAATGTAGTTATTCATATTGGTACTAAATGTTGTCAAGTTTGAACAATTTTATAGAAAATTTCTAATAAATTAGATTACGATAAAATCAAATTTTCAGAATTTCAAGATATCTCAATTTCTTTACATAAATTTGAATAATAATTATAATAATAAATTAATAATAAGTTCGAAATATTACATTTTATAGTTATATTTATATCAAAGATGATTATGTACTGCTTAGACATAATTTTATACAAATTAATAAATGATTTGAAAATGTTCCAAACTGTTTTTCGGAATTTTGAAAAAAAAACTACTAATAATAATGTAATGAGATCTGTAAAATTCAATTACTTTTGCAATTTTATCAACAAATTAAGTTTTTACTTACATCCTACAATTATTTGCATTTATATTTGCAAACATAAAATAGAAATAATGAAGAAGCTAAAAAATGTTAAAAAATCTACCAAAAAATAAAGTAGGAACAAAGTGAAAAATTTTATTCAAATTTAATTCAATTTTTACTTTCAGTTCAAAATTGCTACCGAAGTTTCGATTTGATATTTTCTGACTGAGATTCTCATAGTTATCTTCAAATAAATTTACGATTTGAATCTCACTAACGCATGGCAAATTAAGAAACGTTACATACGAAAAGATATATGTCGATTTTCACTGACCTGTCAAGTTAAGCCGTCAAATGACTAAATTATTTATGACTGTATTTATCTGTTGCCACGTATCTAAGAAGATTATAAGAGAGCCAATACTTGCGGATCACCGTTCACATAAAAAAACCAAGCGTTTGCGCATTTATTGCGAAAGTTGAAACTCCGACATTTGACGCGAAAAAAAAACAAACAAAAAACAAAAAAAAAGACCAGATATGTCTGCTGTGATATACGTAATCTGCTTTACGTACCGACAATTTGAAAAAAAAATTGAAAATTTAAATATAAAATTAAATTGAAAATTCAACACTGCAAAGACAGGTTTCTTTTTCGGAAAACATTACAATATTTATTATGTATTCTTTATGTGAAACGTATCTTATAATAAGATATATATAAATACGTTTTACATAAAATAGAACTAAAAAAGGTTTTTTAATCTTCAAAAAGAAAAAAAAGATTCTCAATTTTGGGGTGAAACAATATATTTTTTCAAGTTAAAATTTCAAGATGCTAAAACCAACGTTAATATATATTTAGAGAAAAATCAAACAGTTGAAAATAAATTTTAGAAATGAACTCTCAGTGTTTCAACGGCTTTAATAAAAGCTGCCTCTAAATTTAACAAATATATATTACTTTCAATTTGAATTTTTTTATTTTTAATCGAATAAATGCAATAAACGTTTTGTCTGTCTAAGAAGCTATCTGTGTTCATCATAGAATATTTTAAAAATAGCAATTCTAAAATTTCAATTGATTATCGAGGCCGAAAATGAAATTTTCGTCTAAAATGGAACACTGTGTTGCCTAAGTTGACTTTCATTAAAGCACAACAATAAAGTAAAAACAAAAAAATACTGTTATCATAAATGAAGAACCGCGAAGCGAAGGAGTCGAAGTAAGGATGATTTTATTACGGGGATAAGCATGCAGAAGCAAAATTCGATTTCGTGCTGGAAGGGTTGACCTACTTGAAATGTGACAGTAGACTTGGTGGGCATCGACAAACATTTTACAATCAGAATGTTGCCAAAGTATGTTAAAATTTTTGTACATTTATTTCGCAAAGTTTGTGAAATGACTGTCATTCCAAGACTCGCTCAACAGATTTTCTGTGCCATTTTCTGTATATATATGGGAAAATCTCTAGAACTTTTAACCTACCTGTCCCTCGCATTTCACTGCAATTTTGTGGATTATTAAATTGAAGATTTTAGTTTTTATGGTTTGCACACCTCAAGTTATTATAGTTGTACACTTTGTAAGTATTTATACGTTTATAAGAATTATATTTTAACAATATTTCAAAATCCCAAGTGCAAATTATTACGTCTTTGACATGTCCTTTTAGGTTATGCAGACACATTTTCTTTTTTAATTTATAAGCACAGAGTTAAACTGCAATTAAAAAATTTATAAACATTGCTTTTAATTTTATCAAATGGAATAAGCACAATTCAAATGATGCGCATTTAATATGTAAACTAAACAAATTATCAAAATCTGTCCCTGAGTTTTGACATCAAAAATATAATACATTTTGTAATTGAAAATATTTATATTTAAAAATATTTTAATTCTTCTGGATGAACTGCACAGTATCTTGATTTAATAAAATATATGTGCAATAAAATCTAATTATATATTAAAAATTATTTAAATAATTGAAAGATTGTTTCAAAATATTACATCTTTGACATTAGCACAGAAAAGCTGTCAAAAACGTAATATTTACCGATGTTTTTACAATTAAATATTAATTTAAAGTTCCGCGCATGTAATTTATCACTGTTCAACTTTATATTATTCATTTTAACGTAATAATAAATGATAATTATGATAAAACTAAGATATGTTAAAACTTTTTTTGCAAGAAAAGTTGAAAGTTAAAGGTTCTAGAGAATTGCATTTATATATATATATATATTTATTTTAATTATTGTCCGAAGCGAAGTAAGACGGATAAAGTTGTCACAGATAACGTTGAATTTTGTTATACACCGACAGATTTGTCAGCTCAATCATCGATAGCAGATGATGATTGGAAACAGATTTCATTGTTATTAGAGTGTGGAGTGCGAGCTGGCACACTTCCACAAGTTGCTTTAATTATATAAAACTAGCATATAAATGCAAATTTTATCGGGATTTCGATCGCACGGATAAAGATTAATTTAGATGCGAAGCCTCGTTTTTCGGGAGGTTATTTTTGAATTATTGGGTCGGATGACAAAATAGCGACAGTAATGCGGTCGTCATTTTTTCTATTTTTTCTCGACATTTCCCATGTCAAGTACTTAATTGAGTCTGCCCTCCAAAGTCACGGTACAAACGCAGCACAGGGTAACAAATATCATATTCTATCTGTAAATACATACAAAGGTAAATTTAAATTAAAGCGAAGAAAGAGCACGGAACGAAAAATAGTGTGTGACTATTATAAATTATACTGACCTAGGTTTGCATGCATTTTCGGATTGCGCATAGCGACTGAACTGAAATAAATTATCGTAAAAAACCCCGACACAAAAAAGGTGAACAAAATTAGTAGTGAGTTAGTTGTCACGATTTCAACTTTCAGGTTAGGGATAAAAGTAGCATAGTGGCCTCACAGGGATAAATCACTTTGGGATCGTAACAAATTCTAAACAAGAAATAAAAAAAAAGGCAGGTTTTTTGAAAGAAACGTAAACTCTCTGGTTTTATTTGATTGTAAATATAAGGTGGTTTACAAGTGGCCTATGTCTTGTTGAGTTGTAACAAACGAATTAATGTGACTTAATTGATCCGTTGACCTTATAAATATATCGCATTGTTATCCGATTATTTTCGGACTATATATCGATCGTGTAAATATAAGTTCAAGTCTGTTTTGTGATACAGAGTTCGGGTGCTATTTATCGAGTTTGATTGATCAATTTCTTTTTATTTGAATCTTGTTTTTATCAAATTTTTATTATCAAATATTAAGAGTTAATATTATTAATTAATCTTTGAAATTATAGAGTCTAGTAGAGAAAAGTCTAGTTGACGCGCAATCGGTTATTAATTTTGCACAGTGGGTGGTATTAAGTTTAATGTTCACAGAGAGAATCTGTTGTAAATAAAAGTAGCTAATTATTTGATTTAATCATCTAAGAGAAAATTGAAATGTTTTATTCATAAAATGTTATTAACACGGTTAAAAATGTAGGTTTGAAATTATTTTTACTTTCAGGATTGATATTTTATTGATAAATTGAAAAAAATATATATATTTTGTTAAACACGTGTAATATTAGAAAATTTTAATTAACGGAAATTCGATAAAAAATAAATATACTAATATAAAAAATTCTTTTCTATTCACAGAGACTAAAATTTTTTAAATTGGATTTGAACTGGTGAATATTTATTTACATGTGTGCCAAGTATATTATAATATATAAAAATGCAGATCCGCATTCCATGAATGGGATAATGTTTTTGCTGATGTGCGGAGTAGATCTAGGTAGAAACGGTATGATGTAAAAATTTATTGCTCCCACATATATCGTTGATACGTATTTAATGATAATGTTCAATTTTTATAAATGTCAAATGTGATGGCAACAACTAAAGCAGCCCAATACTGACGTTTTTTATGGATGCAATAATGTTCTATTTGAGATATTAATATTTTCCATTCAAGTAATTAATAAATGTAAAATAATAATTAATTAATATCAAAGATCTTTTAAAATTACCTTTCAGGGAACTAAAATTTATTGTAAAAACGTTGTCAACTAATTTTTCTTGTTGCAATTTGAAACAAATTTTCCTTTTCATTTGCTAACAAATACCATTAATTTTTTGTATACAAAAATAAACTTATTTTATATATGCTGAAATACTGAATTAGTGAATTAATTTATTAATTAATTCAACTAAAATTTTTGGAGAACAGGTTCAAAATATTACACCAAGGACCATACATTATCTAATTTTGTATATACAAACTTTGCAACAAAATCCACTTTTACTCGTGAATTATAGCACATTGTATTTGGACACTTGTGTAAATCAAATATATCATTTTAACTATGATTATTTAAATGTAATATTAATTTACGTACTCTATTTGTACATAAATATTTATCTTGTAATTTTTCAATCTTTATAACTTGAGTTTCAGTAATACAATTTTTTTGCTAAAAAATCGAATAATGTTAGAATAATAAGTGAAATAAAATAAATAAATACAAAAATAAATTAAATTTCAGTCTCAGTGATGTTTAATTTCAAACTGCTTCAATAAAAATGTTTCATGTGAAAATTTTTGGCGTCAAACCACAAGTATATATTCTTAAAAACTCAATCGGCCGTAAATTTATAGTATTAAATTTTGTATACCGAGTTTCACTGGGTCCTAACGTCGATAAAGTAATTCATTTTTTGTCTCGTTTGGTCACGTAAATGAAATTTCCACGCAATCTGCAGCGGTCTTTTCCGCGAGCCGACATTAATGGTTCAAAATGAGAAAAGATAAATGACCGGCGTACACGGCAATTCGCGAACGAATGAAAAACCCATCGAAACTCCATTACTTCGGTCTTCTCTTCGGCTTTTCATAGTTGCCATTTATTGTTTGCCATGTGCTCTCAAGATCCGATCGAAAATTACGGAAATGATGGTTGCACCCCAGTTTTGTTCACGGAGACAGAATTTTAAGCGTCGAAAATTTTTCATTTCCGCGCTAAAATGTCCGGCTGTTTAGTGTCTTCTGACGAGATATATTGACGAATGAAAAATTGATTTTCGGCCAAAAAAAAAGCAAAAGAAAATGTGACACATATCACACATGATAAAAAATGTTCATGTATATATAGTATACATGCATAGTATACACGAGTTTGGGGCATTTTTCCTCGTTCGGCAGACTTAGAATTTGCACAAAGACATCACAAGATGACATTTTTATCGAGCTGCACTTGAAAATTTAATTGGTGACTCGATTTTAGACAATCCGCGAAAAAAAAACACGTTGAACAAATTTGTACATAAACTAAACATAAGCTCAAATGTTCAATAACTGTGCTAGTTAAATAAAATTTTGCTTTAAAGAATAAGAATTGAAGGAGAACCGTGAATATGGGAATGAAAGTGTGACAAATTTGCGCGCTGTACGATATACATTGTTTTCAAGATATTAGTTGACCGACAAACTTTTATACTTGCTGAAAATATACACTCTTAGAAAAATTTGTAAAACTACGTGGAATTTAACAATACCAATCGTGTAAAATAATTAAATACCAAATTTAGTTAACTTCATTTTGCTGGATAAGTTCCAAACTATCAACATATAATTCCATTTACCTTTCAAAATATTTTATATATTGAATTTTCACATTTTGTTCAATATACTGTTGCTGACTGAAATTTTTTTAAATAAAAAAACTTCTATTAAATTATATTTTTCTGTGTAATTTATTCTCAGTAATGTTATTTTACAGAGATTTTCTAAGAGTTATTACATTCGCAATTGGACAAACGGTAATGAGCGCGTTGTTGAATATTTAATACTTAAAACATTCCAGAGAGAAAATATGCTCTTACGCTTTAATCGTAATCATTCAACAAAAGTTAAAATGAGTTAATAATAAATAAATTATGAACTATTAAAAAAGAGTTGACAAATGGTACGATTTCCTTCTCCTTTGCCGACAATTATTCAAGAACTTATTGCGAATAAATAATAGTAATAATTATTGAAAGAAAAAAAAAGAGGTAAAAAATTGTCAATCCCTCTTTTATCAGTTTTCCGTTCTGTTCAATAGTCCGTAATTAACTCAAATTCGTGTGCTATCTAACTTCAATCTAGGTGATGCACGATCATTAAAATAAAAGATGATAAATATTTCAGAATTCCAATGCAAACTATACATTTTACATAAAGTATTTTTTTATACATATACATAAAAAAATTAGATAAAGCAATGGACATACAAATAAGATTCATTGAATGCTGTTCTATAAAAGTGAATCAGATTTCATACATCAAATGAGTTGCTGAAATTTCACACACAAAATTCTTTTTAGAGTGCACCGGCCAAATCACGCGAAACAGTTGCTACAAATTGTGCACGCTAAATGGCATTGAAATTTCTCGATCAATTAAGTTAATTAAGGCTTCACGAGCTTGCTGAAAAATGCAGGACTTTTTTCAGGATTTTATTTTATTGTTATATAATAAAGTTTGTATACATATATTTTATTTATGAATTACGAAGTTCGGTAACTTTTATCGATAAAATTGTTTGATAATTACATGAAGATTATGAATTTGTCCGGAAATTAATTTATTGACATCATAATGAAATTATTATTGGTTAACCATTAATGAGAATTTTAGCCACTGAACACCTGATATGTTTTGTGTATGTGTGTCTTTTTTGTTTAAATTGTGCATTAGAATGTATTAAAATTGTAATTTAAGTGTGGCTAGTGAAAATCGTGAAGTATTCGTTTTTTTTATTTTGCTTTTTTTACAATTTCACATAAAAAATCAGTATAATTTCATAAATTGAAAGACAATTTATATCTAATCAGTTAATTTCAAGTCTATTTATAGCGAAAGATTAATAGAAATCGATCAGAATGTTTACTTTTTGTGCTCCTCATGTAATATAAAATTGGAAATTCTCACTACTTTTTACATTTTTACTACATATTGCTATCGCATTATTAGTTTCCAACTACTTCCAAAACTTTTAGTTACCTAATTAAATCGGTAACCGAAGTAAAATAATATTCAAATTATTTAACGCTTAGTTCGACCGTTTTCCTTTAAAAACATCAAATATATGAAATTCATTATACTATATTTTGAAATATTTTAATATATTTGAAATATAATTTTTATATAATTAAACTATAATTTAAACATATCAGATATATTTCAATTAAATCTAATGTATGTTTGAAATATACTCAAAGTATATTTCGATTGAATCAAAACTTGAAATATAATGGCTATGTCTATGCAAATATTTTTTTATATGCTTA